>JASTWQ010000636.1:0-98303 GCA_035220615.1 Leptothorax acervorum | reverse complement strand
GGGTGACTCGGTACGCGTGAGTAATTCAAGACAATCTTCGAGAAAGGGTACACGCCAAATTGGACCACAGAGGTGTTTAAATTATCAAAGTGCAGAAAACTAATCCCGTGACGTATCTATTGGAAGATTCCTGCAAAACCCGTCGCCGGAGGATTCTACGAATACGAGTTGCATCGCGTCGCTAATCCCGACGTGTATCTCGTTGAAAAAGTGTTGCGTAAAAGGGGGGATGAGGTGTATGTAAAGGGCTGGGATTCGATAATTCACACAATTCTTGGATAAGCAAAAATAATGTATTGTAAAATTATAAACTTGTATATATTTTACAATATAAACATTATACATACAAATGAGTGTTTTTATTTACAAAATACTTTTTACAATGGTATTTTATAATGTCCCCATGGTAGCGTAGAATAGTCGGTAGAATCGGGTACAATGCATCGCTTATCGTCGTACGGACTTAGAGCGATTTTCGTTTCGGACATGGTGTAACCTTGTGCAATTTTGATCTAATGCAAGATTGTGGTCGCGTCATTTCAATCTCATCATTCAAACACTGCATGTAATCGTCAAACGTTATCGTTCTCGCGACAACGTTACTCTTGACACCTTTAACCTTTTTCGTATCTTTCTTACCGTCGACTCGCAAGCGTACATCTTTGCTCTAAGTCCGACAAATTCAGTCATTATCGTACCATTGTTTTCATCCTTCATTAGACCGGTACCTTTTTATTCACAAGCGGTATACCGTATGGATTGTCCGCGGCATAATCGCTTGTATCGAATTTGTGAAGGTCGCGTTTTATATTCTCATAAACATTCTCGCATTCGATGTGATATATTAAACTGTCTGTGTCGGTGTACATTACCCAACATTTATCACTATACAATGGTGACATGTATTCATGATGAAACTCATATAAACATGTCTTGGAAATGTCGAGTATGCACATTCCGACAAAATTGGCTTGTAAAATTTAACCTCTATTTGCGCATTTCTATTGCAACCAAATTTCCGAAAAAATACTTCTGCTATGAAAATTTGGTTTTGCAATCATTGCCTCTGCGCCGTATCTTCCATCCCTTTTGTCAGGAGTTTAACATCTACGCGATTACGCACATTTTCCATCGTTTTACCAAATACAGCATTATTCATTAATTTGTATAAATTTTTCTCAAAATCGTTTTTGGCCTGTGTTCTAAATTTCGTATTGAGTTCTATATAATCGCGAAGCCATGGAGATTGCGCGAATTGTAATATGCGGTGAATCTTTGCTATATGGAGCCCGTGACGCGTACACTGTTGCAAGTTACGATAGTGTATCACGTAACGCTTCTTATCATACAAGGTTGCGAGGAGCTTGTCCTGCCGCTTACCGGGCGGCTTGTCACGTGTCGGGCAAAACGGTAGGTCAGTGTGCGCATCATGCAAATGTTGTGGGTACTCGAGGTCGACTTCAAGGATATAGCCTATAGGTGAATCAAGCGAGATCGATGATAGATCAAAACTAGACACGTCGTCGACCCATTGAAAATCTGCATAGGGCAAAGGTTGACACATTGCCCAGCCGTACAAGTTGTTTACATCAAAATACATCAAGTACGACGATGGTTTCGATGGATCGTACGACTGCATGTACTTGTTGTTGGCCCGCGCGTATCTCTTTGAACACTGACTCAGACCACCACGTATACCGCGTTCAATAAACATAACCATATCAATGTCTGTAAGTAATTCGAATGTAATTTTGTATGTTTTAACATGGCGTCCCACGTATACCCGGGAAGAGTATAGTAATACGCGGGGTCAAGCCCATAACTCTCAATGCACTTATCACGGAAATTTTCAAATATATCAGCCAACAGCAAGACATCGGTTTTGAGGTAAAGATCGCTATATTCGCCTAGCGTTCGAATGGAGAACCGCTGCCAGACGTTGACCGCGTGCGCGTATTCTCGCTCGGATACTGTGTCACCGGTCAAGGAACTGTAAAACAATTCGCGCCCTGGTAAACACGAGTCCTCTAATTTTTCGATGCGGTCAATGTATTCGTATGGAAATATACCCTTTCGTGTCAATAATTCGAAATGTTCGGTGGATAAATTTTGAAATTCTGATTTTAAAATTTTGAGCTTATCTTTATTAAGAAAAGATGCCAATTTGTCGAGACTGGTCGTAAGAAAATACGAATCGATAAAACGTAATTTAATATGATTTCTCGATTCAGATTTGTCTTCCGCAAGTTGAACATTTTTGGTAAACGAAATATATTTTTCTTTTGTTATCGGAAGTAACTCGATTCCCCCTTCGAACGCTGTGGCAATTTCTTCGATAATGAAATGTGAGTCATAACCGGATAAATTATGAAATACAATGGGAATGCAAAAAGATTCTTTGTAATTTAGATTGCAATTTGAATGCGCTGGACCTCGATACCGCCCAGTCAGATGGCAATGATCGCGTACTGGGGTGTCGTCTTGCGCGAATGGTTTCTCACATATATGACAATGCGATGCGCTATGAAACTTTTCACATTCTTCGCGCGTTAAATTTACCATGGGGACGTTGGTAGATAAAATGGTTTTTACACGTATTGCTAAATTTTTAAGTTGTTCTGCGAACCATGAAACACAATCTACACTACGACGAGAGTAATATGCGGATAATGAATCGTCGTACGAACAATGTACATAATACGCGATACTAAATACTTTGTGATGCTGGTATAAATTTTTTTCCATTTCCTTTTTATCCGTTTTTGTCAACACACATTCTAAGTCAGCATATACGACAAAAGGAAGCCGCTCTTTCCTGTTATAATTGCCGAATGCGAGCCACTTGTCCTTATCGCTCGGTAACTTGATCGCGCAGTCATTTATCTCCCGACAGTCAACGGTGTGGGCCTCCAATTTCTCGCTCGAGTGAAATAGTGTAGGCATCTGTAAATAATGAAATTTTTAATATATATCTTTTATATAAAAATATTGCATAATTTTATTTAAAAATATTTACTCACCGATCGCAAAAGTATTTTTTAACTTTTTTCTTGCTCACTTGCATGCTCACAAGGCGGGATAGATTTTTTATCCACATGAAATGTCCCACGTTGTTGTCCTGCATGTATAGCAAATTGATGTGTCTATTCTTCTTACTATCGGCAAGCCGTATCGGAAGAATCGAGTTCTCCTTCTCGATGCAGTATACGTTGATTGAATATTGTTGAGATTTTCGAACTTTTTAATTTGAGTCAATGTCATTGGAAACTCAATGTCTTTAAGATTGAGCACCGACGTGTAATGGGGGTATGAGGCTACCCGTTCTACATGTCTTTCAGCTGGATGCAGAGCAGCCACCACTGACCATGCGAAACATGCATTGTTCTTTGATTGCACATTGATCACTGCTCTCTTCAGCTTTATCTCTTGCGGGATTTCCACAAAACACCCCGCATGCAAAGGATTGTACTTGTTTACGTTCACCGTCAAATTGAGTATATGTGACAATGCCCACCCGCTGTCACGTTCCTGGAATTCTTCCAGCGATATTAAGGTGGGCTCGATAACACGCCGCTCGTACCACTCATGTAGATCGGACGTGCGAAAGAGTTCATAATTTCTCGTAGCGATATTTATATTCGCGCGTTTGTCACCGCAACAAATTCGCCATTAAACATAGTATTTAACTTTACACTGCTGTGTCATTGCATGATGTTCCGCACACGATCGAGTACAATATCTTTAGCATCTTCAAGAAATTGACGAGGTTCGATGTGATTATAGTTTATAACCACACCAGTCAATATGCGACTTTCGAAAGCCGTATCGATCTCTCGCCATACAAGTCCATTTTCTCGCGAGCTACATCCCGCACCCGCGTGTACAAAGCGTCTGCGAAGCGAATTTTTCAAACCTTCGAGGTTCGATATTCAAAAAATCAGCGATTGTCGATTTCCAATCGATAATCCATCGATATCCGATCGTGAACGTTTAATTCGACTTTGCTCTTCTAATAAATTGATACACACGTCGCATCTCTGCTCCCACACAATATATTCTTCCACCGAATTTACTCGTGTGGATTGCTCCCGCACATTTTTCTCCAATCGCTCCATATTGTAATGACCTTTTTTTCAATAAGAAACACTTTTAAAAAATATTTTTTTGTCTGTTTCTGTTATAAGCCTTTCACAACAGTTTATATCACTTTGTGCAAATAGGACACAGATTACATGGCATTATTTGATATAACGGACCTCTACATTCCGAACAGAATAAACCATCGATGAGCATATATGTACCAGTGTCATGTTTTCGAACGGCGCGAAGACGTGAAAATAGTCCACTTATTCTTACAATACATGATGAGCAAAACTTTGCATGATCGGGTGTATAATAGAAATATATGCAGCACATCTTTTTTAAATCGTCTAAGGTATTAACTTCAGCTTGGTTTAGAAATCGATGTATTACTTCTGTTACATCTTCCTCCATATCGCTTTCGAAACATGAATCATCCGAAAGAATTGCATCGTCATCAGACATTTCTTCTTCTCCATTGACTTCAATTTCCATTTCTTCAAGAGGTGCGATATCCTTTTTTACTTTTTACATGTAATTTGGTGCACTCATGACTTCCAGTCCTCGACTACTGAGTGTATCCTCAGACTTCTTCATTTTATATCCCGCACTAATGACGCATCCTATGATCTCGGCATTCATACATTGGCGCTATTAAAAATGCAAGATTTTGCACACATTTGATGAAGTCATCGCGAGACGCGTCGCGACATGTTCTTGAAAATTATATCATTTTTTGTGTCATCTTGACTTATGTGAATTTAATCTGTATGATCACAGCAGCCGTACATCAGCACTGTCTGAAAAATGTAAGATTTGCAGTTTTGCACGTGTGATGAAATCATTGCGAGACACGTCGACTGTCCTTGTAAATAATATTATACCATTGACTTATGCAAAATTGTAAAAAATTGAAATTATATCTAAAGTGGGCTTAATCACCATGCATGTCCGCAGCAGCCGTACATCGGCGCTTGACTTATAAATTGCAGAATTTTGCAGTTTTGCACACGTTTAATGAAGTCATCGCGAGACGCGATGACTGCCCATGAAAACGATATCATGCCATTGACTTACGCGAAACTGCAAAAATTGAAATTGTATCTAAATTGGACTTTCGTCATCATGCATATCTGCAGCCGCACATCATCGGCGCTAATGCAATATTTGCAGTTTTTCGTGTGTATAAATTATCCCAGAGGATTCTAACGCTCAGTCGAGAGTCTAAAACGGTTCAAGCACATTGTGGCATCAAAAACGCTCAGCAAACAACCTCCAGATATAATGGGACACTGCCGGTGCTAAATATTATGTTCCGATTGGAGACGAGTCTCGCAAGAAAGAGCATAATAAGTAAGTACCGCAAATTCTTTATATATAATTGTACACATACTTTTACATATATAATTGTATTTTTTCAGTTTTGATAAACCTCATAATACGCCGCGTATCATGCGAAGAATATTTCCCTTAACACCCACATCTTACAAATATTTGGAACTGGGAATCAACGTGGGACCTACATCCTGTGTGGAATTAATTCTTGGTGATAATCGAGGAAATCAAATAGTGTTACCACACGCAACATGGACAACGTTAATTGAAAAACGTGCTGATATTGAACGACTCCTGCAGTCAACTATTGGTTCATCGCTATCGATTCAAGATTTGGTTTTTCAACTTGTTAAAATGCGTGATAGAACAAGTGTTGTAAAACTTACATTATACAATACTTGCTTGTACATGAAGCCGTCAACTGTACTGTTTTTATTTGAGCTCGAACGTTGTGTCGAGCATGAATATTTGAAGCTGTGTCATAGTACACATGAGGTAGATGAGAGGTTTGATCTATTTGTCTATAGTTTGCAAAGTAGTTTATTTGGTGCCGAGAGAAAAGATGCTGTCAAAATCTTGCGCGAAGTTTGTAATAAAACCTCTGTCATAGATTGCGAACTATTAGCTTATGCTGTGGATGAACTTTTGCGTGATGCCTTGAGACGGGGTGATGTACGTTAACTTTATGCAATATAAATATGCTTAAATATTCCTGAATAAATGTATATGATTAAAAAAGTTTAAATTTATTATCCATCAGCCTCTCCCTATTCCAATTCCTTACAATTGCGCTGTATCATCTTTTAGATGTGTCCTATGGAAAGATGCAATTACATTTGCTTAAACATCTTTTTCTTGCGAGGATTATTTTCTCACAATTGTCATCTCATACGATATGCTATGTTCAACAGCTGTTTATAGTGTCACCCGCGATTGCAAGATGCAGCGGTAAGTAAAAATTATTTTTTCATGACAACCGTCTGCTTGTTTTTGGTAATGTAATATGTCGCAGATAAATCACGTAGATCTCTCACTCTACATTTTTCAACTCCTATAAATTGAGCTCTTGCAGAGTCCTTTGCATAGTCGGTAACGAACAGGCATTAGAGAGTGAAAAATAGAATTACGAATAGTAGTGTGATTAATTCTTCTCGATCGATCCTGAAAGCATCAAGGATTACCTGTGTGTGAGTACCAAATATTGATTGTTTAAAAAGCGGGTAAGAGAAAAATAATTAATTTCTATATATTTGAAAATTTTTTAAAAAATTTAAATATATTAATTTTATTTATTAATTCTAGAAAATGAGACCACCACCAGTAGAACCTATCACAATTAGGTTGTTGGACGGGGTTCGACCGCAGGATTATCCGGAGCGGTATTACTACCTGCTGCAATCCGACTGCGTGATCGGAATCGTCCCCTGCTATGTGGGGTACGGCTTTCCGCGGAAACGGCTGTGCGAAAGGTGCTACGCACGTCGAGAGCGGCCCATCGGTTACGTGCGAAGAGTGCGGTGGCACTCAATCTCATCGCAGCTACATGGATTAAACATTTCCAGTAAGATGCGGTGTAGTGATTGCGATAGACGGTTAATGCGCATAAAGCCTGCGCATGAGTGTCGGGAGTGTATTGAATGTTTCCTTAATTATGAGGAGTTTTTTAAAAGTTTTGAAAGACGATTCCAAAACATAGAAATGGAAATTTATATTTAATAATACATAATTGTGTCATGGTTATTATAGTCGTTTAATAGATTTTATGTGTATATCTATTGTAATAAGTATATATATATATGTTTATATCCCCCCGCACATGTGTTCTGTAACGAATATTATAGTTGAGAGAGTATGGATGAGTGTTTGCATCATCATCTTTTTATAATTAGGTGTTATAAATTTTTAAAAAACTTAATAAATGTATAATGATTTAAAAAAAGCTTAAATTTATTATCCTTCCACCTCTCCCTATTCCAATTCCAAATTGCGTTAATTAAATATTTAAAATTTAAATACCTGACGGTAGAACGCTACCGCGTCGTTTAATTATAAAAAACTGTGATTTTTCTATTTTTAAAAGTAAATATTTTAAAAATATGCACCTGCTTTAGTAATAAATACGCGAATAAGAATGAACATCTGAGAGCGGGAGAGAGGACGCAAACGGGAGCGGATGGAGAATACGAGGAGGTATAGGTAAGAAGGTGAGTATGAGAGAGAGAACGTGAAGAGGTAAGTAGAAAGAGAATGTGATATAGATAACGGGAGCCAGCGACCGTTCGGAGTTAGTCATTTCGCAAAAGCTGAAAATTTTTCCTAAGCTTTATTTAGTATCCGTAGTAAGTGAATGGACCTCCAGCGCGCTCAGTTCTGGGGGGTGTAGCTGCGGCAGCCTCCCACACACGTAAAATAATAATACAAAAAAACTAATACCGCAAAAGCTGATACTTTGTTGACATGTTCATTATGTTGTAAACAAACGAAAAAACGTATCCAGCTGACTTTAGAGTGGGGGATTATGCCCCAGCTTTTCACGTAAACGAGTAAAAAATATGCGCTCAGTAAACTGATACCGCAAAAGCTGAAATTTGGTTAAGTGATAGTTAACTTAATAAGTTTAACGAAAAAAATATCCAGCTTTATATTTAATGAGGGAAAAGTTCCCAGCTGATGCAGTCAAAGATGCAACGCGCCCGCGCGACAGCGATGCGCCGCATCTTTGGCTGCATCAGCTGGGAACTTTTCCCTCATTAAATATAAAGCTGGATATTTTTTTCGTTAAACTTATTAAGTTAACTATCACTTAACCAAATTTCAGCTTTTGCGGTATCAGATATTTATAATTTTTTCATCACTAAACACAGCGCGTCCGTGCTGTTGTCGAATCTCAGAAGTTTTTAAATGTAAAGGGTTTTAGTAAATATTTACACATTTGAATATTTATACATAACATAAAATTGTAAACAGTAAATATTTAGATAGCCTTTTCGTACATTACATGAATACAAAACTCGGTATTGTGGCGTCTTTCTGCTCCGAAATTGCTAGTGACGCCAAGCCATCCAGTGCGACCGTTGAACTTGTACCGATCGGAGCTGCGAAAATGTCTAATGTACATCCTTTTTGTGTATTTTGTTCCAAAACAAGTGGAAAATTAAATCTTTTCGATACGGATAAGTTGAACAAGTGTATAGGCATATTGAAAATTCGAAAAGACGCTGGTTTAAGTTTAGCTAACGTTATATTGCCGGAACAAGCGAACAACTTTCAAAAATATCACAGTCAGTGCCATAACCGCTTTACAGCATTACCGCCAAAACATAGAGGATATGATCCGAAAAAACAAGCATCTTCATCTTCAAGGAGAGAGTAAGTATTTCTATTACGAGATAAACGAGTGTAATTAAAATATTTTTCTTTAAAATGTATAATATCAATATTCATTATTAATAATTCATATATTTTCTTAAAGTGATGTTACATTCTGTCAAAATTTTGTGTAATATTAACAGATTAATACATGGTCCGCGCACTTGTCGCAAATAGTATTTTTTAAACAAATATATAAATTTTGTCTAGCTCAGTGCGTAATTTATAATTGTGCCGTGCTGAAAGTATTTACCTACATTTATAATCGTACTATTTTGTATATCACGTATGATTGATTATGAAATTATTTTTCAGTCAAAACGACAGTGCTGTTGAAGAGGAGCATGGCGTTGGAAACGAGGGTTTTATTGAAGGCGTGGATGGCGGTCAAGGCGATGCTGCTGTTGAAGGAGACGATATTGATCAAGGCGAAGTTTATGTTGGAAACGAGGAGAACGTTGATGCTGAAGACGAGAATGTCGATGTAGGCGACGATGTTGCGAGAGGCGAGGATGTCGTTGAAGAAGACAACGTTGCTGGAGTTGACGATGTTGAGGAATCTGGCAGAGTTGAGGAGGTATCTGAAAATACTGTTGTTTGCGTATTTTGTAATAAGAATCGAAAGAAACATCAAGGCCAGGAGCAACAATTGCACTTATTAGAGAGGGAAGAAGCATTGAAGAGCATACGGCAATTTGCAATAGACTTGAATGATATAGAATTCTTTGAAAAATTGCATATCTTGGAGTTACAAGAGAAGTTGATCTTTTACCATGCCATATGCCGAAAAAAATATGAACATTCATCCTTGTCGAATAAATGTAAAGATAAACCAAAAACGGCGTGGCACACATCTCGAGATGTTCATTGTAAAGCGTATGAAGAAGTTTGTAAATTTGTATCGGAAAATATCATTAAAAGAAATCAATCGTTTTTCCTTGCGTTTCTAAACACAATATATATCGATTATTTGAAAGGACACAAGGCAGATACGGATGCGTATACGACAAAGCCATACAATTTAGAAAATTGGCTTCTGTCTACATTTCCCAAAAAAATTACCATTATCTCTCGCAATGATAAAAAACTTGTTAAACCTTACGACGGCGTTGCAGTAGAACTACCGTCTTATGAAATTGAAATACAAGAAGTATTATTGCGTGCAGCATCAATTTTGAGGCAGGGAATAAAGAAAATAAAACATAATAAATTGCCAGATCAGCTCGATTCCGCCAATTTAATCAAAGGAGAATGTGACGTTCCAGATAATTTAATTAATTTTTTTACAAATTTTATAAGTGGACAAAATCATCGTCGTAAGCGCGGTGGCAATGTAAATAGATTAGCAAAATCTGTTTCCGAGGACATGATATATATAGTGTCAAATGGGCGAATAAAACCTTCGAAACATATTTGCCTTGGTATGACTCTAAAAAGTTTAACAAATAGCAAGAAGATTGTTAACATTATCAACCGATATGGCCACTGCTGTAGCTACACAAGTTTAGAGGGTATCGAGACTGAAGCCACGTTTACTTCCAGCCTGCGTTCTGATGTTTGTCCTGAAGGCATCATTCGTTCAAGAAATCTATGCACTGGTGTCGCATTCAATAATTTTGATCGTTTCGTCGATACGACATCCGGTAAGGACACACTGCATGATACCGTCGGTATTATTTTTCAAAACATAGATGATTCTATTGAGCATGATAATGAGGATAACTGCACTGATATAAGTACAGCAGGCCCTTCTGAAAACACTAAAAAACGAAGGCGGACTTTCGACGCTGTTACACACGAATTACAACCATATACAAAGAAGCCAAAACTTCACGAACATTTACAGCCTGCAGATGCTTCATTAAATTTATCGAACCCGCTTTCAGAATGGTTACAACAAATTAATTTTGCGTTTATGCTTTCCCATTACCTTGAAGTACCCGAAACACCAATGTGGGTTGGTTTTAATAGCTTGATTTACAAGGACACAGCTCCAACGCAAAAGGTCTGCTATTTAACCACAATTAACGCCTCACCGACGAACAAATCAGTCGTTGTAGAAACAATGAAGCAGAGTCAACAGGTCGCTAAAGAATGCGGCGAAAAGTATATGCAAGTTACCTATGATCTCGCTATCGCTAAAATAGCACTTCAAATTCAATCTACCGAGAAGCCACGTTATAACGATTTATTTATTCACGTTGGATCATTTCATATTATGATGTCTTATTTTAAAGCTATTGGTAAATTTATTGACAACTGCGGTATTACGAATGTTATGGTCAACGCGCAAATGCTGGCAAATGGATCTGTAAATAGTTTTATTGCAGGAAAACATTTCAATAGGTGCAAACGATTGCATCCAATCGTATCATTAGCTCTACAAATTTTGCATTTTGATGAATTTTTGAGTCAGAAAAATATTGCATGTAGCGACGATATAAAAATATATTTAATTAAATTTAAAGAAGAAAGATCTGATCAACCTCGACTACTGCCACGAAACTTACAGAATTTACTTGATAAATATCAAGAATACAAGCAGAAAACACTGCAAGGAGAACATGGTAAAACTGTACAGTTTTACATGATGTACGTTACTTTTATAGACTATTACTTAACGCTGAGTGCAAGCATACGAACTGGAAATTTTCAACTGTTTACATCTGTTTTGCCGAAAATAGCCAACTTGTATTTCGCTTTTAATCAACAAAACTACTCACGTTACTTAGTGAAATACCACGATAATTTGCTTAAAGTTGATCAAAGTCATCCAGGATTAAAGGAGCAACTACAAATGGGAACATTCGGTGTGAAGAGAACTGACAAACAATATTCAAGGCAACCAATCGATTTAACTCTTGAACAAACAATAAATGCTGATGCTGCCAATAAGCTTACAGGTGTGAGTCACACGACGAATTCGATATCTGCTCGACAGCGGTGGTGCAAAAGTCACACCTTGAGATCGACAATCATAAGTCATACGATGGAGCAGACAGGGCTGAGAAAAGGTCAAGATATCACTGCCGACCTGCAGAAGAGCAGAATAAATAAGAATTCTCAACAACTTCAAAATTTCATTGACAACATTAAACAAAACATTAATCCGTTTGCTGCTGATTTAGATAAAAATCATTTATTTAATATTTCGACAGGCCAAACAGTGCAAGAAAATATTGAAAGCTTCTTACTTAATGTAGAAAAAATGGGTAATGATCAACGAGAAAATTTTATCAGACAATGCGCAGAAGACGAAAAGAGATTTGAGAAACCCATAAGAAAAAATAAAGTGCTTAATTTTACAGATAATATGCAAAAGAAAAAAATGTCGGTCTCAGGAAAAGTTATGGAACTGCGTATGCAACGTGATTTGTTTGGACAATTTTTATGTACATCATTGAAAAAGTCTCTGGATATAGATAAAGTTTTAACATATCCTTTAACGCCGGTGCCATTATCAATGTGTCACATAGATGGATCTATTTGCAAGACTAATAAGGCAGCTCTGTTAAAAGTTCTCGAGCAGCAGATTGAGCCGCATACTCCGGAGCATACGAACGTGAAGGTATTCGATGGATTTTTTATGCTTCATTTGATGAGGGAAGTTCCAGTTACTTACGGAAACATATCTACTAAAATTTTAAATATGTTTTGTTCGAATGATGCGGAAGTTATAGTAATCGCCTTTGATCGGTACATTTCTCCTTCCATCAAAGACAATGAACATTCTTTAAGAGGAATGCAAGTTACGCAATTTCACATCGAGGGACCAGATCAAATACGTTCATCTGATTTCAATAATGACTTGAAAAACGCAAATTTTAAGGAGGCGTTAGTGAATTTTATTATAGAGCACTGGACACTTGATCACATGGCACCTTTGATTGGTAATAAAACGATTTATATTAATTTTGATCTGTGCTACAAATATGTAGTAAATAATGGCCACGTAGAGAGGACGCACGATACGCATTTAAGCTGCCCAGCGCATGAAGAAGCGGATACGAAGATAGTTTTCCACGTCTGTCAAATAGATTACGACGCGTATGTCACGATAAGATGCTCCGATACTGACGTGGCCATTATAATGCTTGCTAACATGAGTGCCTTAAATAATGCTAATGTTAAAGTTTCAATGGAAGCCGGAGTCAGTAATAACCAGCGTTTTATTAACATTAGCAAATTATATGAAACGTTAGGCCCTAAATTGAGTGCAGCGCTACCGGCTTTTCACGCCCTCACTGGTTGTGACTACAATCCAGCATTTTTCAAAAAAGGAAAAAGCCGTCCGTATAAACTTTTACACAACTCTGAAGTATACACCGATAGTTTTATTAAACTAAGCAACGTACCTGATGAGGAGTTGCAGAGTACGTTTGATCATATAGAAGAGTATGTTTGTCGAATGTACGGATTTAAAAAAATTGACACCGTTAACGAAGCACGAGTTGCAATATTTTTGAAGACATACAATATTTTACGAAACAACGATATATTCCGTTTACCAAAAAATAATATCGACGGATCAGCTCTGCCGCCCTGCAAAATTGAGCTGCACCAACATTTGCTACGGACAACGTACATCGCAAATATTTGGGCACACGCTCATCTTAAGCTTCCAACAACATTACATCCGACTGATTTCGGCTGGGAAGAGAAAGAGGACAAATTTCTTTTCAAATGGTTCGAGGGTGAACAGCTACCCGCCACCCTTGGAGATATAACCATCGAGGATGAGCAAAAAAGTACTGCAGGTTAGAATAATACTGACATATTTCTCTCCATACTAACATTCATTATTTAAGTGTAAATTTTTGATTATTTTCTTTTAAATTTTATCTACATAACTTGCAATTTAAAAAAAATTAATAATATTTAAAACGATTTCGTGCTATACCATGTAAATTTTTTTATACCTAATTTTCTTGTTTGTGTTAAAATTTTGCTCTCTCGTGGTTACTTATAACAAATATATGAAACGTTTTTATACAACTATCATGTATGTCTCTTAATATATTATTATTATATACGTTACAGATGATGAGGAAGAATTTTCAATGAACGACATTGATTGCAGCGACCATGAAAGCGAAAATGAGTTTGAGGGCGATGAATCGGAAGAAGAAATAGAATAAATTTCTTCATACATTATTTTATCTTATACGTATAAGTACACATACGTTTTTTGTAAATAAATACTCAAATAAATGTTGCATATTTTAATATAATTAATAGTAAAACCTATTTTTCATTATCTTCCCTTTTTAGCAGGAAACTTATATGATCCAATAACTGCACGGACGCGCTGTGTTTAGTGATGAAAAAATTATAAATATCTGATACCGCAAAAGCTGAAATTTGGTTAAGTGATAGTTAACTTAATAAGTTTAACGAAAAAAATATCCAGATTTATATTTAGTGAGGGAAAAGTGCCCAGCTGATGCAGTCAAAGATGCAACGCGCCCGCGCACACAGCGATGCGCCGCATCTTTGACTACATCAGCTGGGCACTTTTCCCTCATTAAATATAAAACTGGATATTTTTTTCGTTAAACTTATTAAGTTCACTATCACTTAACCAAATTTCAGCTTTTGCGGTATCAGTTTACTGAGCGTATATTTTTTACTCGTTTACGTGAAAAGCTGGGGCATAATCCCCCACTCTAAAGTCAGCTGGATACGTTTTTTCGTTTGTTTACAACATAATGAACATGTCAACAAAGTATCGGCTTTTGCGGTATTAGTTTTTTTGTATTATTATTTTACGTGTGTGGGAGGCTGCCGCAGCTACACCCCCCGGAAGTGCGCGCGCTGGAGGTCCATTCACTTACTACTGATACCAAATAAAGCGTAGGAAAAATTTTCAGCTTTTGCGCTTTTGGTCATCCTAAAAGGTCGCTGGCTCCCGGACTAATATGCAAGCGCGGTGATGTCACGCTGATCCGCGGTCGACGCGAGCGGTATAATGCGGGTTGCAGTCTGGACCCCCTCACCGTGGACCCCCCCTACCCGCGGGCCCACCGCGTCCTCATCCTCGCGGACCATGGCGCGGTTCCCCCTCTCCCGCAGGCCGCCGCGATACGTACGTACATACGTACGTACATACATACATGCATACATACGTACATACATACGTACATACATCATACGTACCGCTTGTTGTAGAGACATACAGGTCAGTATGACGGGTTGCCCATTCATGCAGGCGCGCACGCGGAAACGATATATGATGTGACGTCACGCGAGTTGCAGTCCGGACCCCCCTCACCGCGGGCCACCGCGTCCGCATCCATCGCGGCCCATAGCGCGGTTCCCCCTCTCCCGCGGGCCGCCGCGATGTCAGTAAACGCGGTTCCCCTCTACCCGCGGACCCCTCGCCCAGCATTCCCCACCACTCTCCGCGGACCCCTCGCTCATCGTTTCCCCTCCCTTGCCCCAGCGGACCCCTCGCCCACCGGGCATGGAGTACCCCGCGTCGCGGAACCCCCCTTCCCCTCCACCCCCTCGCCAACATTTGGCCCCCTCCCTTGCCCCCGCGGACCCCTCGCCCACCGGACATGGAGTACCCCGCGTCGCGGAACCCCCCTGCCCCTCTACCCCCCTCGCCCTAGGTTGGGTTCGAATCCCCCCTATACACCTACTGATGGTAAAAAAGATACTAAGAGAGCAAAAGGTGTCAAGAGTAACGTTGTCGCGAGAACGATAACGTTCGACGACTACACGCGGTGTTTGAGTGATGAAATTGAAGTGATGCGACAGCAGTCCTGTATAAGATCGAAATTTCACCAAGTGCGTACAGTGTCCGAGACGAAAATCGCTCTGAGTCCGTACGACGACAAACGATATATCTTATCGAATACGACCGATACGTTACCGTGGGGGCATTATCGAATACCCTTGTAACGTAATGTATGTATGTATGTATGTATGTATGTATGCAATATAACGTATAACGTAACGTATAACGTAACGTATAAAGTAACGTATAACGTAACGTATAACGTAATGTATAACTTATAACATAACGTATAACGTAATGTATAACGTAATGTATAACGTGTAACATAAAGTAAGTATATATGTATGTAATGTATGAAATAAAACGTTTTATATTGAACATGATATTAATAAAGATATTGGATGTATGTATGCAACATTTTATATTGGATGGGATATTAATAAAGATATTGATTTAATATTTCATATTTCTTATATGTATTTCAAATTTTATTTTCTACATATTTATTTCCTTAAATGTATTTTATATGTATTACATTTTTTTTATGTATTTTTATACAGTAAAAATAAATGTCATTATATATATATATATTAAATCACGTTGTCCTTGTGTATCCATGAATTGTGCGATCCATCGAATCCCAACCATTTCACATAAACCTCGTCACCCCTCCTGCGAAGTACTTTCTCCACGAGATACACGTCTGGATAAACCGCGCGATGCAGCTCATGCTCGTAGAATCCTCCGGTGACAGATTTTCCTCGATAGTCCTCGAGTAGATAGGTTACGGGATTAGTACGCTGTACTTTAACAATTTGGAAAACCTCGGTTGTCCAATTCGGCGTGTAACCTTTCTCGAAAACAGTCTTGTTCATCCAGTACATCCAGTAGAGCTTTCGATTGACTAGATTTACGCGGCGTCGGATCCGACGAGAAATATAATCGTTTCTTCTTTTTCGGCGTCACATCGTCGGAAAACGTGTCGATCTCGGCGACGCTCTCCGGCTCCTCTTTCTTCACCGCGCTCGAGTTCTCGGCGATCTTTCGCAGTGGCCCGATGAGAGGCTTAAAGTGCGTGTCCAACTCAATGTTCTTCTCGATCTTACCGGTCTTCAACTCGCGAAGTTTCTTGCGAATCGATTTGCTCGTTTTCGCAATCTCTTTCGCAATCTTCTCGCGCTCACGAATATCATCACTCATGTCGATTGTGGTTATCGCGGAAAAAAGCAAACTGTTAATCTCTCTCTCTCTCTACAATGTTTCATCTCGACGAGGTACCGACAACGACTGACCGCTTTTGCGGTATCGCGAACACGTTACATCCTTTTCTGTATCGACCATTGTTAAGCGAGCTGTCCTTGTCTATCACTACGAATCCGTAATCGTGCTGCCAACATTCACGACAAAACGCGCAAAATTCATCGTACGACATGTCGGTATTCACGTGATCGTTGTACACGTGTTTCAGATTGGTGCCATCTTGTTTGAATAGGATCAACAGGTTCGCGTTGTCGCGTATCAAATGTTTGGGTATTCTCGCGTAGGTCTGACAGAGATAAAAGCAGTCAACGCTCGAATGCCTGCCCATTGAAAAGTACTCTCTCACCGCGTTTTGCTTGTCGCATGCTACGTCATCAAAGACGAAGATCGAGTTTGGACACGTATCGCTCGGCGGAATGACGTCACTGTTGTTGGAGAACGTGAAGTAGCCGATTCCATCGATCGATGTTAATAAATTTTCTAGATATCGATATTTCGGCTGCTGTAGCGACTTTGAGTACACGTATACGTTTTCGAAACGTACACCGTGCGGACTTTCCAACAAGCTTATCAGAACGTTGGTTTTACCGCAATTCGAGGGACCGCAAATGATCGCGCGTATAGTAGTCGGTAGCACCGTACCGTGCCTACGCTTCTCCGCATTGCCCCCCATCGACCGTGATCTGTCGTCGTAATTCGTCACGCGTATGGCCAACGGCTGTTGCACGAACTTCATTTTTCACACTACCGACTGGAGGGCTGAATCAAGCGCCTATTTATAGGTGCGCGGAACCGCGAGTCGCTCAGTAGCAAAGATGTTCGTCCTGTTAGCAAGACCATCCGATATTTGCGATTTGAGCGCTGAACAGTTGCAATTTGTGCCCAAAGCTGTTCTGTTGCAAATTTGCGGTGATCACATTCATTACGTCTGGGACAAGCTTCCGGAACATATAAAGGCGGATTTGGAGGTTCAGACCTATCGTCGCTGTTACGAACATTACAATCAACCGTGGCAGCGAACGCACATCGACGGTCCCGCACCATTGATAAAGAATTGCTACGAATGCCAACGAAAATAGGCGGAGGCCTGTTAAACCGCGCGATAAACGCACTTCCAATCGAATTGCATATTCCAGGCTATCAGTTTTGCGGTCCGGGCACTCGGCTGGAAGAACGATTAGCCAGAGGTGATCAAGGTATTAATCCATTAGACGCGGCGTGTCGCGAACACGATATAGCGTATTCGCGTAGCAACGATCTCATCGACAGACACGCGGCGGACAAGATACTCGCCAAGAGAGCGCTAGAACGTGTCATCGCGAAAGATTCCGCTCTCGGAGAGAGAGCTGCCGCTACAGCCGTCTGGGCGACCATGAATGTCAAGCAAAAGTTAGGAATGGGTTTGAAAACCGTGAAGAAGAAGAAGAAGAGAACATCGAAAAAACGGATACTTCCAGCATCGAAACGAGGAGGTGTATTACCGATTCTACCGTTGCTGGGAGTTCTCGGTTCTCTGACCGGCGGGGCGGCGGGAGTGGCAAAAGCCGTGAACAATAACAAAGCCGCGTTGCGTCAGTTAGAAGAGATGCGACGTCACAATCGCGCCATGGAAGGTCGTGGACTTTATCTCGCTCCATACAAACGCGGGCAGGGAGTGACATCAAAGAAGAAGAAAGGAAAAAAAAAAACGTCAAAGAGACGTTAAATATGCCCACGGGTGCAACTACCAACGTACAACTGCAACAACTGGCAAAGCGTATGCGCATTCCGTATTTTAGAGGTGTCTTCATGCGTGACTCGTTACCGATGGACGGCATACGACGAAACGAGAGCGGTATTGTAAATTTGGACGATGCAGCTGGCCCCGGTACTCATTGGGTGGCGTATGCAAAGAGGGGAAACCGCGTGATGTATTTCGACAGTTTCGGTAATCTTCGACCGTCGAAGGAGTTGGTGCGATATTTCGAACCGAGCGTGACAAAGATTGAGTACAATCACACGCCCTTTCAAACTTATGATCAGAACATCTGCGGACAATTGTGTCTACGATTTCTCCAGACGATCGATGAATCAGCGCGAATTTAAAAGCTGACGGTGCCCGCGGAGACTCAGTGTTATTCGAACGGTTTTCCCGACATGTCTATGACATTCACGCTGACCGGGAAGAGCAGCATCCTCGCGGTGCACTACTTTCCCGCCGTAGATTTGAGCGACGGCGACTACGAGCTCGGTCTAACAGTTTTTGAAACTTATCACACGATACCGAACGTAAATTCCTCGAATAATAAATTCTATTTTGACGAGGATGACACGGAAATTACGATTCCCGAGGGATCGTACGAGATACGAGCCATACACCAGTTTTTGAAACGCGCAATTTTACGGAAACGCCCGCAACGCGGCCGACGCGTAGGTCGTTTCAACAATCGCAATAATCATACATCGGTCGCGGATATCGCGCGAGAGGGGACCGTCAGAAGTGAAATTCGCGCAAACGGCAACGAGGACGAGGACGATTACCAGGACGAAGACGAGACTGTAAAATACCCGATGGTGCTCCGTGCTAATTACAACACGATGAAGAGCGAGATCAATTGCGCTTTCAGAGTAAACTTTAGCAAGCCCAACAACATTGGATCGTTGCTGGGATTCTCGCCAGAGCGTATATTGCCACCGGGAAAATGGCATCAATCCGATCAACCGATTAATATCATTAACATAAACATAATCCGCATAGAGTGTAACGTGACCGCGGGTGCGTACAGCATCGGTAAACGTGTTCATACGATACATGAATTTTCTCCGAACGTGCCACCAGGATATAAGATATCGGAAACGCCGGCGCAGATCATTTATCTACCGATCATCGCGCGGAGCATTACGGAGCTAACGATACGCGTCGTGGATCAAGACGGACAATTGCTTGATTTTCGAGGAGAGGAGATCACCGTGAGATTACACGTACGACGGCAGCAGCGATAACGCGCGTGTGAGTGTGCGCGACATATGAGATGCTCGTATTGAACGACTCAGAGCACGCAAGAGATAAGACTATCTACACTACGGTAGTGACTAACAACGATATCATTCAATCATCACCATCACCATCATTATCGTTGTCAGGCTGCGCTAAAAACACGAAGAAGAAGTTAAGAGCATCGAACGTTGAATTTTTGCAATCTCTGGGATTCGCGGTGCGAAATATCTGAAAAAACATGATCGATATCCTTAAGGTCGGAGGCGAGCCGGTCTTTGACGATCGCATCGTTAAGATCGAGACTCACACGTACAACCCGTACGCCAACACAATGTTTGAGCATAGCGACGAGATACGAATACCCATACAACAGCAGGATCTGTATACGTTGCCGTGTGAAAGTTTTCTCTACGTTGAAGGAATATTGAGGATAAAGAAAAGGAACGACGAGTCGCAGGCAACGTTTGTAAATAATTGTGTGGCGTTCATGTTTGATGAAATTCGATATGAACTCAACGGCGTGGAGATTGATCGCAGCAGAAACGTTGGAATAACCAGTACTATCAAGAACTATGTATCGCTAACGTACGACAACGCTTCGATCATGCGGAACGCTGGATGGGACATTGCATGAAACATACCGGAAGGATATTTCAACTTTTGCGTACCGCTCAAGATGTTGCTGGGCTTTTGCGAAGATTACAAACGCGTGGTTGTTAACGCTCGTCACGAATTAATTTTGATACGAGCGCGTAGCGACAATAATACCATTGTGGGAAATCCGACGACGGAGCCGGAAGTCGAATTGTTTAAAGTACAGTGGCGAATGCCTCATGTTACGTTAAACGAGGTCAACAAGCTATCGATGCTGCGCGCCTTGGAAAACGGGCGTTACCTAAGTATAAGTTTCCGTTCTTGGGATCTGTACGAGTATCCCCTGCTGCAGAGCACAACGAAGCATTCATGGGCCGTCAAAACTGCAACTCAGCTAGAAAAACCGCGATATGTCATCTTTGCTCTCCAAACTGGCCGAAAGAATGTTATGTCTCGAGATGCTAGTCGATTCGGCCACTGTAACTTGACCAACGTGAAACTTTATCTAAACTCTGAATTTTATCCATACGACGATATGAATCTAGACATTGACAAAAAACGATACGCCATCCTTTTTGATATGTATGCACGTTTCCGTAAAGCTTATTACGGAATCGATTGTTACGAAACGTTGTGCACCGTGGTCACATTCCTGATGCATGGACCTTTTGTGGTCATTGATTGCTCGCGACAGAACGAGTCCGTCAAGAGCGCCACCGTGGATGTGCGAATAGAATTTGACTGCAAAGAGAATGTACCCGCGAATACTACCGCTTATTGTCTCATTTTGCATGATCGCATAATCGAATACAGCCCGTTGTCGAACGTAGTGCGCAAGATCACGTAAGTTGCATTATCTGCAAATATTCCGATATAAGAGAGGAAGATGCATCGCGATTAGGTACAGTACAGATCGCTCCTTTGTTGCATCATGATCGTGCCAACGTTTGTCGATCTGCAAGGATTCACCGTCGGGATGAAATTTGTCGTGAAGGAGGTGGCGGTGTTGCGAAAGGGGGTCGTTCTGGCGCATTACATTTTTACACACCCCATGCCGTGGAGTCTCCTCACAAAATCCGACAAGTCGTGTGCTTCCTGGTTGATTAGAAATCACCATGGATTACAATGGGAAGACGGAAACGTACCGTACAGCATGGCT
Organism: Leptothorax acervorum; assembly: GCA_035220615.1. Lineage (NCBI taxonomy): Eukaryota > Metazoa > Arthropoda > Insecta > Hymenoptera > Formicidae > Leptothorax > Leptothorax acervorum. Next base: position 76,787 of record JASTWQ010000636.1, on the reverse strand, counting down.
GAACGCATAATTACATTGGCCGTGCTTGGTACAGTAGAGGATGACGATGACGACAACGACGAGACGCCATCGACTCTGGTGTACGTCAAGGGATGTCAGAAACTAGAATGGCTGGTGGATCTGCTTGAAAATTATGCGAGCAAAAACCTAATCGTTGAGACTCTGGATGCGGATTATGAAGATATCGAATCTTTAAATAATCTAGATGATACTAATACTATGCGATGTGGAAACCATGTTAAGAATTGCGCATTACAAAATGTATTAAAATTATTTAACTGGTGGTCACGCCAGAAAGAGTTGAAATTTTTTAAAAAATAAATAAATAAATAAATTATATAAACTTTACAATGTTTTATTTCCTTTTCCTTTTCCCCATTAGTTGTTAGTGGTTAGCAAATGTTTGAAAGATGCGTTGGCTTTCTTTGCGTTTCTTTTAACGTTAACTTTTTTTCATTTCTTAGAATTTTTATTAATAACTTCTACGTAAGCAGCGCTGACATTGGTGCTTGAAATGCTGAAGGAAGGGGAATAATCCCTTCCCTTTCTTTATAATGAGTCATACGCGATCCTTACATGTTCAGTCTTGCATCAGTCACCCGTGTGGAAGCAGTTCGAATCTTGTAAGCAACAGCGATGTACTCCTCTGTGGGAAGCAGCACAAGTATGAATTATTACGTGCCGATTCCTTGTGAAACTCCATCGAACCAGCGTGATACGTAAGTATTACTTTGCATATATTTTTCCAAAACCTATTTTTCCATAAATCATTTATCTATTTTATTCTTTTTCTACAGTTTTCTCGATAAATATAAACCTCGTTATACGCCTCGTATCTTGAGCAGACGATTCGCATTAACACCAACTGCTTATAAGTATTTGGAAATTGGGATCAGCGTGAGACCTCCACACAGTTCTTTTGTGGAATTGATCCTTGGCGACAACCGAGGAAACCGAATCGCGATGCCCTATGGAACATGGACAATAATCATGGAAAAACGCACGGACATCGAAAAACTTATAGAGTCAACCACATTTTCATCGCTGTCTATACGAGAACTACAAATGGAACTCGTTAAAATGCGCGGTGAAAATAATGTTAAACTTACGTTACGCGACACATGCTTGTACATGAAGCCGTCAACCGTACTGTTTCTATTTGAGCTCGAACAGTGTCTCGATAATGTATACGTCGAGCTAGCACCGCAAACAAAAGAGGTAAATGCGAAATGTAGAGAATGTGCAAGTATCTTACTAAGAGATCGTATTACCGAAAAAAATGACGCCGCTAAAATCTTGCGCGGCGTTTGTAATAAATATTCAATTTTAGAATGTGAATTAATAGTGTATGCTATAGATCAAATTTTGTATGATTCCTTGAAGGAGAGACCTATTGATGTATGTGAGTGATATAATCCCTTGTTTAAATGGGGATATAATGAATAAATAAATGTACAATAACACGGTAAACAATTTTAAATTATTTTCTCCTTCCACCTTCTTCTCCTCTATTCCTTGTTTAAATTATGCGTTACGATAATGTCTCTTTCTTAAACTATAAATTTAAGGAACTAATAAGATGATTTAATTATTTAAAATATTAAAATACCGAAAAGGAGGAGGAAAGTTCGAGAACGCGAAGGAAAATGAGTCAAGCGAGAGAAAAAAACGTAGTACGTGACGTTACAACTCCAAAGTGGCGTCGTGAAACATGTTCGAACACGAAGCCCTCGACAAAGGGATCTCCACAGAAAAAAAAAGAAAAAAAGACAAATCGACGTCACGATCGTCGATGTTATAAATTATAGCTGAACACCTTTAGGTTATTTTAAATATTACACTATGTCCCGACAAGCGCGCCTAAATTCCCTCTCCCTCTCCCTCTCCAACGCGGACCTATCAACGCAATTGCACGATCCCCCTCCGGGATCTTGCTCCACGCGCCCCCACACCCCCCACCACCGGGCATAGAGAACACCTCATAGGGCACGCTTGCAACTAACATCGCGGTCGATATGTATAATCGATAAACAACTTATTAAATCTTGTTCGGTATGTTATCTACGTACAGTTAGCAATCGTATGTACCATCGGACTAATTCGGATGGTAAAAAAAGACCACGTGACTAGTTTAGATGGTAAAAGAGATCGCGTGACCTCGATCGATATTATCGACCGTGATCTTGGTCGCGAACGCCATCTATGAGTCCCTCTAGGTACTACGTGGAACCCCCCTGCCCCGCTTACCCCTCGCCCACAGAAAATCTAGAATGCCCATAGTCTACCTACTAGCAACGGTAGAAGCGGCAATACGCCGCCTCGTTTCGCCGCCGGAAGTATCCGTTTTTTCGACGCTCTCCTCCTCCTCTTCTCTTTCACGGTTCGCAAACCCATTCCTAATTTCCGCTTGGCATTCATGGCCGTCCAGATGGCTGTAGCGGCAGCTCTCTCTCCCAGAGCCGAATCTCTCGCGATGACACGTCCTAGCGCCTGCTTGGCGAGTACCTTGTCCGCCGCGTGTCTCCCGGTGAGATCTTTGTTACGCGAATACGCTATGTCGTGCTCGCGACACGCCGCGTCCAGTGGATTTACACCCGGATCGCCTCTGGCTAATCGCTCCTTCAGCCGAGTGCCCGGACCGCAAAACTGACAGCGGGGAATGTGCAATTCGATCGGAAGTGAGCTTATCGCGCTGTTGAACAGGCCTTTGCCTAATTTTTTCGCTGGCATTCGCCGCAATTCTTTATCAACGGTGCCGGACTGTCGATGTGCGTCCGATGATGAGGCAAATTATAATGTTTTGAGCACCGACGGTATTGCTGAACCTCCGAATTCGCTTTTATATGTTCCGGAAGCTTATCCCACACGTCGTGGACGTGATCGCCACACATTTGCAACAAAACAGCCTTCGGTACAAATTGTAGCTGCTCGGCGCTGCAATCGCGAATATCGGAAGGTCTTGATAACAGGACGAACATTTTTCCACTACTGAGTGATTCGCGGTTTTGCGCACCTATAAATAGGCGTCCGATCCAGCCCTCCGGTCAGCAATGCAAAAAAATGAGATTTGTGCGACAACCGCTGGCGATTCGCGTGACGAACTGCGACGACAGATCACGGTCGATGGGGACCAACGCGGAGAAGCGCAGGCACGGTACGATGCTACCGGCCACTATACGCGCCATCATTTGCGGCCCCTCGAATTGCGGTAAAACCAACGTTCTGATAAGTTTGTTGGAAAGTCCACACGGTGTACGTTTCGAGAACGTGTACGTGTACTCAAAGTCGCTCCAGCAACCGAAATATCGATATCTGGAGAATTTATTTACGTCGATCGACGAAATCGGCTACTTTACGTTCTCAAACAACAGTGACGTCATTCCGCCGAGCGATGCGTGTCCAAACTCGATATTCGTCTTCGATGACGTGGCATGCGACAAGCAAGACGCCGTGAGAGAGTACTTTTCAATGGGTAGGCACTCGAACATTGATTGTTTTTATCTCTGTCAGGCGTACACGAGAATACCTAAACATCTGATACGCGACAACGCGAACCTGCTGATCCTGTTCAAACAGGATGGCACCAATCTAAAACACGTGTACAACGATCACGTGAATACCGACATGTCGTACGATGAATTCAGCGCGCTGTGCAGCGAATGTTGGCAGCGCAAGTACGGATTCGTAGTGATAGACAAGGACAGCGCGCTCAACAATGGCCGATACAGAAAAGGCTTTAACATGTTCGCGATACCGCAAAAGCGATCAGTCGTCGTCGGTACCTCGTCGAGGTAAAACGTCGGAGAGAGATTCGCGAGCGCGAGAATGTTGCGAAGAAGATTGCGGAAACGAGCGAGTCGATTCGCAAGAAACTTCGCGCTATGAAGACCGGTAAGATCGAGAAGGACATTGAGTTGGACACGCACTTTAAGCCTCTCATCGAGCCGTTGCAAAAGATCGCCGACAAATCGATCGCGGTGAAGAAAGAGGAGCCGGAGAGCGACGCTGAGATCGAAACGTTTTCTGAGGATGCGACGCCGAGAAAGAGGAAAGGGTCAGATCACCCGCCGGCACCGCGTAAATCTAGCCAATCGAAACGATCGAAAGCTTCACTGGATGTGCCACCACCGATAACCTCATCACCGATATCATCTCCGCCATACGTAACGGCGAGAAAAGTGCAGCCTACAATAAAGTTCAAATTACCCGAAAACATGCCTGTTTTTGAACTCACGGACGACTCGGAGCTCGCAACGTCTACTCGAAAGGAGTTGGAAACGCCGGAGGGTCGAGAAGCGTTGCACGATACCGTGGGTCCATTGAGTCAAGAGTACATCGGTGCTCTTATGGGTGTCAAGCCAAGGAGCGATGTAGATACCGTGTACGGCGTTTATCTCGGCAACGATGGAATGATGCTTGGTAATAAACGTTTCAAGGTGGACAGCGTGGATAACATACATATCGGCGACGTACGTTACATCGGCACACCCGGTATTTACGAGTTAATCTTTAAAAACAAGCCTGATGAAAACATGTACACGGAGGAAAATATACAAAAGTACATGAATATACTGTTCGAGACGAGCACTCATAGAGTCAATCACGATCCTCTCGGGCGAGTAAAGTCCAACAGGGGCTACAAGTACACCAATATATTCAAGAAGTTGATACCGCCCGCATCAATGAAGAAACAATCCGAAAAAGGATTATTCGCACCTCGCGCGATGACGCTGACCGACAATAAGATCGATTACGTGCACTGGGACGATCCCAACGAGCTGGTGGATCGTCTACGATTGCTCGACGCTTCGCGCCACGCTGGCAACAATGCCCACGACAACGAGATCCTGTCGATCATCGAGGAACTTCGCCAAGCTGGTCTTATTATAAATTGAGCCGCGCGGCAACGAGCCGTTCAATCAGCGGTGAAATGCCGATCAAAAGGAGGAGGGTCCCTAAGGCCTGTTTTCGGCACCCTTCAAAATTGGACCAAAATTGCTGGAATCACTTCCTTATACCCTTGGAAGTAATATTTAGTCAATTCCAGCCTAAACGGAAGTATTTAGAGTGTATACTTCAAGTATACATGGTGCATCAGCGCGCCCGTATCAAGCATTTCTTTGGAAAACTAAGCGTTTTTGAGAAAAATGTTTCAGATAAAAGTTGTATGGTTTCAAGGGGGACATAAAATGGTGTCATTGGTTTGACCTTGGATAGTCATTTGAAGGTCACGTGAATGTCGATTTCAATATTTTATATCAAAAGGTTAAAGCTCTCGTATACAAAACCAAATAAACATACAGGCAACTGAGAGCCAAAGCGCCGATTACAAGGCGAAAATCATACAATTATATTCTAAACTCCGAAAACACGCATACATACAGACGTTTCGGTCCTTTGTTTGGATAGGTAATTGTGCCTCTCGGTTGTTTACACTTTTGATGGTAACAGTTATTTTCGATGCTCCGTGTTTCCCTGTACAGTACAGGTCTTGCGCTCCCGCAACAACGACGCGACTTGTAAATGTTACTTTGCGCTCGAGCGACGATGTCTGTTAATTTCGACGTGGTGACTGTCAGGTAACATGAACTTTTTTATGTCTGATTGATCTTTATTCAGATTTGAGACATTTTCCTTTTTTAAATAAGGCAACAGTCGCCCCGGGAAATTGCATCGTCCCTCTTATCTGACGATTTGCGACGACGATTGTAATGCCGATCACCAGCAGAAATGACAGCGTGGCTGGAATTACGACCTTTTACTGTTTGACGATGGCGTAACTGCACGATTATTAATTGTTTCTGCGACACTGAAGAAGGTCCAAACGAAGGACCGAAACGTCTGTATGTATGCGTGTTTTCGGAGTTTAGAATATAATTGTATGATTTTCGCCTTGCAATCGGCGCTTTGGCTCTTAGTTGCCTGTATGTTTATTTGGTTCAATATTTTATATAGAACCCCTTAACTACAAGATATGTAAAAATAGGGGGGTTCTATAAAAAATATTGAAATCGACATTCACGTGACCTTCAAATGACTATCCAAGGTCAAACCAATGACACCATTTTATGTCCCCCTTGAAACCATACAACTTTTATCTGAAACATTTTTCTCAAAAACGCTTAGTTTTCCAAAGAAATGCTTGATACGGGCGCGCTGATGCACCATGTATACATGAAGTATACACTCTAAATACTTCCGTTTAAGCTGGAATTCACTAAATATTACTTCCAAGGGTATAAGGAAGTGATTCCAGCCATTTTGGTCCAATTTTGAAGGGTGCCGAAAACAGGCCTTAGGGACCCTCCTCCTTTGGTATATTCGAGCAGAGCAGAGACGCGTCGAACGCCGTATCGTATCATCAGTGGAGCGGATTAATGAGACATTTCGTGCGCGATAAAGCTCTGTGTCGCACCGCTACGGACTTTGAGGCAAAGTCGCGCAAGATTCGTCGCGTGGCGCAACCGGAGGCTGACGGCGACGCGGTTAATAAACTGTACGTGGAACAGAGCGTTAAGAGTGTGAGAGACGAAGCGGAATTCGAGAAGCATCGTAAAACGCGATTGGAGACTGAATTCGAAACGAATCTTAGACTTTTGAGAGATCAGTTTGAAGAAATCGAAACGAATCTGATCGCGCTCAAACGAGATACGCAATCCATGTTGGACGCGAACCGAGAGGCGCTCGAGGCACATATATTTCGAACGACGAAACTTGAGTAACGATGGCAAGCGGCAAACGATCCGGGAAAGGTTACAAAAGGCTGTCGAATGACGATGACGACGAAGGGCAACGGGCGATTCAGGAACGGTCATCGAGCAGCAGCTATCAAAAGACCGACGAACGGGTCAGAAGCGGCTACGAATGGTTCAGAAACAGCTGTGAACGGTTAATGAGCAGAAATAGACGACAAGCCAACGACGACGACGACGACGAAGAGCTGAAAGAACTTAAAAAACCGCTATTGAGCGATGATGAACGGAAATAAATGGCTGATTGAATGTCATTGGTTAAAGAAAAGAAAGTTTGAGATATAATTTCTTTGCGCGTGTTATTGCACACCGTTAAAAAACATGAAATCGTCGAAATCCGATGGACGTAAAAATATCGAGAAGCGACGACTCGTCGAGGAACTGCACGCACCGGCGAGAAGAAATTTTCCCCGAAAACGCGTCATCGTGCGTGGGTACGATGACCTGTGGCAGGCTGACATCGTCGAGATGCGTCCGTACTCGCGTTTCAATAGAGGCTATCACTACATACTTGCCGTCATCGATGTGCTGAGCAAGTACGCGTGGGCCGTGCCACTCAAGAGTAAATGCGGAAGCGAGACAGCTGACGTTATCGCTAAGATAATTCGAGACAGCAAGAGGTGCCCGAAAAACTTGCAAACCGATATGGGGAAGGAATTTTACAACGCCGACGTGCAACGTCTCATGAGAAAACACGGCATCAATCATTATTCTACATATTCGGTGATGAAAGCATCGGTCGTCGAGCGATTCAATCGCACGTTGAAGAACGACATGTGGAAGATGTTTACGCTCAATGGGACTTACAAGTGGCTCGACGCGTTATCGCGACTCGTGTCGGATTACAACGCGCGCAAGCATCGAACGATCGGCGTGCGGCCCGTCGATGTTACTCCCGCGATCGCCGAAAGACTCTTGAACACGATGTACAGCGAGATAAAGATCGCGGATTCGGAAAAGTTCAAAGTAGGCGACACGGTACGCGTCAACAAGTAGAAGACAATTTTCGAGAAAGGTTACACACCGAATTGGACGACCGAGGTTTTTAAAATTGTTAAAGTGCAGCGTACTAATCCCGTAACCTATCTACTCGAAGACTGTCGAGGAAAATCTGTCACCGGAAGATTCTACGAGCACGAGGTGCATCGCGCGGCCTATCCGGACGTGTATCTCGTGGAGAAAGTACTTCGCAGGAGGGGTGACGAGGTTTATGTGAAATGGTTGGGATTCGATGGATCGCACAATTCATGGACACACAAGGACAACGTGATTTAATATATAGACATTTATTTTTACTGTATAAAAAAATATGTAGAACATAAAAATATGTATTACATACAAGTGTAAAATATAAGTATAAAATATAAAATTTATTTAAGTAAAAAATATGTATAAAATGAAATATGAAATACATCTAAGTATAAAATATAAAATACATTTATGTTCGCGAGAGGACCGCGAGCGCTAAAGGATTTTGTGTGAGGTGATTGAAGACGAATCAAAGCGGATAAGATTTTAATAAAGTCTTTAATATAAAAGTGACGATTAAAGTTAAATTTACATGCATGAGCCAAAACTCGGTCGCGCGCTGCGATTTCCGGAAAGTCGATGGAATGCGAGTATTATCGCGGAACTCCCGATGCGTTGAGCGCGTTACATACACTGAGTAAAGGGAAGATTCGCTTTAAACATTCGATCGTACACACCGTTAGACTGCTAGCGAGTGGCCACGGAGTCGCGAAGGCTCGGGGTTTTACTTCCTCGGATTTCGAGAGAATTCCGGGATTTGCGTCCCCCCCGGCAACGGTCGTCAGCCAATGAGCGATATAGTTTTCCGGATCGGCCGATCTTGTAATTTTGAACGCGACGATGGGGACGAGGCGCAAACGGTCGATCCTCTGTTATTGCCGGAGTCTTCCCTGGTAACGAGTGTCGCGAGTGTAAAAACAATACTCGGGACAAAGGAGAGCGTTGACGAAGACTGGCGAGCGGGGGAAGGCATAGAGAACTGTGCCGAAAATAGAAGGTTTCGGCGAAGCGAGCTTCTAATCCCGCGAGAACATTTACTATTTCCACGATTCTCTACATTTAAGAAAAAAATATGTAGAAAATAAAATCAAGAGTAGTGTCTCGCGCCAAGTACGCGCGGAGCGAGACAGCCGTGGCTCTATATACGCGACGCGACGAGTTGCGAGTAACCGAGATTTTTAGATCTCGATAACCAGTGAACGGATCAAGTTCTAACTAGGCTTATCGTAAAGCTTGGACCAAATTTATATAAAAAAAGTGTTTTTATTTTTCCGCTACGTGCCCTACGAGCGGAGATATTACGATGCATAGGATAAAGTGTGAAATTTTCAATTAAGATACGTCATCGTCGTCCCAGATCGTGACTTTCACATCCTCGCCACGGCACGCGGCGCGCCGTGGTGGTGGGGGTAGCGTTACTTTCATATTCTCGCCACGGTGCGCCGCGGCACCACTGTTTCGTGTCACTTTTATTTTCCTTAGTTCGATCGATCGATCACATGTGAGGTGACAGGAGTAAACATAACCGTAAAGTGGACCATACACGTCGCGAGTCCGGCTCGGCTTGGTTTCCACTCGTTCGTGGGTCAGATGTTACGAGACGGGCTCGGCGTCCGACGAGCCAAATTTCGGGACTATTCGGGAGTGTGTGTGTGTGGTGAAAAACGTTTGAGTCCGGCTCGCGAATCAAACTCGTACATGTTATGGGCCGCTTTAGACGTCCGCGTTGTCGAGAAATATTCCATCCGCGTCGTCGCGTCCGAACACTCCGAACGAAGTGCAGTGCTGGAGTGACAGAGTTCGTGCCTTGCGGATGGCTGGTTCCTGGGATACACCCTGTGCGAGGGTCGCGAGGTTATATCTATCGTACGTATTGCTCTTTCTCGCGGTCACGCTCGCGTTCCCCGCTCGCGTTCTCTCTCTGTCTCTCTCTCTCTTTTTCTCTAATAATGACTATCAAATATATCTGATAAAATTAAATCTAAATATTTTTTGTATTATAACACAAAAATTATATCTGACAGTGACATCTTTAATTAAATGTGCAGTGTAGTTTGTAACCTTAAAAAAATCGAAGTGGTTATCTTTGTACCTCGAAAAAATTCAAGTAATACCTTTACCTCGAAAAAATCGAAGTAATGTATTTATTACAATAAAAAAGAAATAATATTTTTAAATTATGCGCCAATTAAATATATATTATATCAAAAAATAACTATTGTTTTTTTAAAAAATGTATTCCCATTGAAGTGAAAAAATTAATATAAAATGTGAAAAATTTTAGTAAAAAAAACTTGGCGCTGAAAAAATCGTTTCCGCACCCATGTTCATATAACATTTTTTCATCCTTGAGGTGTGAGGAATATCTCCCTAAATTTTGGCCCCCCTTTTTTAAAACACCCTGTATATCGCATGATCATTTCCAATATTAATTACTTAATTTAATGAACAGCTAGCGCAATCCGATTACAGCTCAACGATCGCGGGGAGAGAGGTAAAAAGGGAGAGAAAGAGAGAGAGAGGGGGGAGACAAAAAACTTCAACGTTATACGTCCTAAATACGATAATGCCACTGCAACCACAATTTTCCCGCTCTTTTATTTTGGAATTAAGGGGTCTACGATATTGTCTTGCCGGCCAGTTTATCACACAGTGACATTCGTGCGGAATGTGGAAAATTTGTGTGTATATGTGATCAGCAAAACATTATAAAATCGATACTTATCATATTAATTCTTCTATCTTTAATTTTCTAATCGTGATACAATAAACTTTGTAAAATAAAAGTTTAAATTCTTCTTATCTAATATCGTCTTAAAAAAATTTATATAATTACATAAATAATAAATATTAATAGACTAATAAAAGTTTTTCTAAAATTATCGCATAGTTTTCTTAAATTTATTTTTTTTTAAATAATCAACAGACTTTTTCTAAATTTATAAAAGTATTCTGAGTCGATACTATTAATTACTTGAGATATTTCACCTCACAATATTCGGTGATTTCTTAGACGCTTAGACGCGATCGCGTACGCAAATGTAACGCGATAAGAGCGAAGAGAAAAACAGAACGGCGGATCGTCGTCGTCTTAATTGGTATATTATGGCGTTTGATGTATCAGCTGCAAAAAAGAAAATTAAGTTTAAAAGATAATTCGGACAGTGAAGATTTAGACGACCCTGATTTTATTGTCTGTTAAAAGATGCTTAAATAACTTATTAGACTTAAGCGTAATATTATTTTATTTTTTAATTTTATTTTATCAACAATTTTTTCCTCTTTGTTTTATTTTATTAATAAATATTTTGTAACGACCTGCCTTTCGGCTGCAATTTAATCGAACCGCGGACTAGCTCGCCGGGCCAGGTGTTCGATATAGGGAGGTCAGAGAAAATAACATACGCCGATTATACAAGAGATCTTAACTTAAATGCTACTTTATTATAACTAAAGATATATACACTTAAATCTATAGCGGTACGGACGGAACGAAATATATACATACGGTTACGCGGCGGATCGTACATTTTACCGGACTGGAACGGCGCAGATATATACAATATAATTCCAGCTGTCGGAACGGCAACACATACAGGTACGCGGCGAACCGGACATCTGGTCGGTTCGGACGGCGCGAATATATATACAATCGGTACGGTTCGGATCGTCACGGACATTTAATCGGAAATCGGCCCGGACGTTAAATCGGCAGGTACGCGTGGATCATCACGATACGGCACGCGGGATCGGAGCGGCCGCGGTAGCGACGTCTCGTTTTATCGGTACGGTACGACGCGGTCATCTATCGGACGGACCGGACGTTTAATTCCGACGCGCGGACCCTCAGCGAAACGGCGCGCGGATTTTGGAGCGGTCGCGATACGCGGCTTCTCGGTTTTTACGACGAATATACGGATCGGCCATTTCGGCCAGGAAAGTACAGGATGCGTCGGCGTCGAGAGCACTCGACCGAGACGGAGAGCTCTCCACCTCGGTTTTTCGCCTTCGCAGGTATGGACGGGTAGACGGTCCGGGAGTTCGAGCAGCGCCTGAGAGCGCTCGGTACGACTGCTCTGGGGAATAGTGGAGCACGCTCCCAGCAATCCGGATCGGATGTTGGCCGGGAAGCGAGTCGTCGTTTTCGGCTCGGTAGCCCGGTTTTATACCCCGGTTGCGTTCAGTGGGGGTTGTCGGCGTTGCGCGCGCGTCGGGGTGATCCGGAGCGGGACAAGATCGTGGGTCTCGGTCCCACAGCGCTCGGCGGCGGTCGGGCTTTTTCGGCGGCCCGATATCGCAAGCTTAAAATATACGGCCGTCGGCAGATTAAGACGATGCCCTAAATGGCGTATCGTTACAATTTTATCAGAAGAAAAGTAAAAGCAATTAAGTAAAACACGCAAGATTACTTATCAAATTCATGAAATAAGAGAACGGCTGTTTTCATTTACGACGATAATGATTTATCTCGTTAGATTTCATTATTTTTTTTCTCAGTTTAATAATTTACTAAAATGTAACTAAATTTAATAAAATATTATATTTTTTTGAAAAAATTTACTTTTTTTTTAATTACAATTTTTTACAGGTGTTCCAAGGTACAGCAAGGCTGCTGTACCTTGAAACAAAACTACCAATTGTAAAAAATTTCTGTAGTACTTTCTTACCAGATGGTAATAAAAATTTGAATCCTTTTTTATTGGAAGATATATATATGTACTTTAATAATATATATTTTTAAAAATTTTTAAATTAAAACTGTGGCTCAAAAAAATAAATAACTTAAAAGTATTCCAAGGTACAGCACCTTCCCCTACTAATATTTTAAATAAGTATAAATATATAACAGAACGGAGGAAGTAAAAAAGACACAACGGGTCTTGAAAAAAAAATTGCACAAATCAAACATATTGTTACATATTTTAAGCAAAATACCATTGTATCAGATACACTTTGTTAGATTAGAGCAGCGAAAGCATGGGAAGAGTGAAGGTATACTGTATTTTACACAAGATATTTTGATTAGATGAAATTCTGCTCTCGAAATTGTTCAACAATTTAAAAGATCGCGTATCTACCCGAGCTCGCGCTCGCGCCCCGCTATGCGTGACGAGCGAGGCCGAGCCGGCCCGATCCGTCGTCGTAAACAACGTTCGGGCCGATAGAAGATGATGCGAGTACCTGAGATTTTTAGATTTCGATAACCAGTGAACGGATCAAGTTCTAACTAGGCTTATCGTAAAGCTTGGACCAAATTTATATAAGAAGTGTTTTTATTTTTCCGCTACGTGCCCTACGAGCGGAGATATTACGATATGTTATATGTCCGACGACGACGTGGTTTCTTAAATGAAAATTTTCAGGATCGGAATTTGCATCGTAATATCTCCGCTCGTAGGGCACGTAGCGAAAAAATAAAAACACTTCTTATATAAATTTGGTCCCAACTATCCATTAAGCCTAGTTAGAACTTGATCCGTTCGCTGGTTATCGAAATCTAAAAATCTCGAGTACTCGCAACTCGTCGCGTCGTGTATATAAACATGCAATATTAATTTGTACGTACCAATTCGACAGTATTATCAGATGGATAATAATCACCTCACACGTGATCGATCGATCGAACTAAGAAAAATAAAAGTGACACGAAACAGTAGCGCCGCGGCGCACCATGGCGAGAATATGAAAGTGATTTTCCGGAACGATGATGATGACGATGACGTTTCTTAATGTAAAATTTCACACTTTATCCTTTGCATCGTAATATCTCCGCTCGTAAGGTACGTAGCGGAAAAATAAAAACACTTTTCTTATATAAATTTGGTCCAAGCTTTACGATAAGCCTAGTTAGAACCCGATCCGTTCACTGGTTATCGAGATCTGAAAATCTCGGGTACTCGAAACTCGTCGCGTCGCGTATATAGAGCCACGGCTGTCTCGTTCCGCGCGTACTTGGCGCGAGACACTACCGTGTCTCTTGATTATAAATTATTAATTGCCTTATTTTGTTAAAAAACTTTACTATACATATATTATCTACTATGACATTCTGCCAATAGCATCGTACATGCCAAATTCTGTATCAAATCTGTTTTTCTTTTGACAAAATTTATTTATAGCAAACACTGCATAATGTGCTCTCGACAAATTTGACTTTGCCTAATATATTCATATTTTGTGTCTTAATTTTTTTAATGATTTATAAATTTATACAAACTACACTGCACATTTAAGGATGTCAAACTCTCAGATATAATTCTTGTAAGTTTATAATACAAAAAATATTTACATTTGATTTTATCAGACATAAATGTCGATGTCGATAGACATTATGGCGTTTGATGTATCTATAACAAAAAGGGGTGATATCCGTACAAAATTACCTTTTACAAAAAGGTAAAAAAAAGACGCCAAGCACGCGTGGTGTACCTTGAAAAAATCCAAGTAGTTATCTTTGTACCTCGAAAAAATCCAAGTAATATCTTTACCTTAAAAAAACCAAATATATTTACCTTGAAAAAATCGAAATAATATATTTATTACAAAAAAAAGAAATGATATCTTTAAATTATGCGCCAATTAAATATATATTACAATGTGAATGTAGAGACTTTCACACATTTTTAAAGTACTTTTTCCATTTATAGAAATTGTTTCATTAATATATATTACTAGCTGGTTACCCGGGCTTCGCCCCGGAGGACCTTTCGCCCCATTGTAGACATCAGTTAGTACATAGACAACAGAGGAAATGAACAATATTTTAATTCATTTTTATTATGTCATGAAATAATATTGTTCATTACAATCGAACGAAAGTTTATTGGAGTTAAAATCGATTTAAAATAATTAAATACCGCAACGAAGCACGGGTATTAGGCTAGTAATAAATACAAAAATAAATGTTTGATGATGATTTATTCAACACTATCATTAGGAATCTGAAAGATTTCAGCCATTGTATCAAAGAATGCGGTAATCCGAGTGTCAAAGTTATATTTGACGATGTATGAACGAAGAAAAGTTACTTAAAGCAGCGAATCGTTTGTATATTGAACAGTCTTTTTATTATAGCAGAGAATGTGCTGTACAGATATTAACCGTCGAAGTTAACAAAACAGAAATAATTTGTTAAAGCAGAGAATAGTTGGTATGTGAAGAGTACATATAAATATGTACTTTTTATATACCAACTATTAATTCTCTGCTTTAACAAATTATTTAACAAATAATTTGTTAAAGCAGAGAATAGTTGGTATGTAAAAAGTACATATTTATATGCACGATGAATAGTTGTTATATAAATATGTACTTTTTATATACCAACCATTCTTTGCTTTAACAAATTATTTCTGCTTTGTTAACTTCGACGCTTAATATCTGTAGCAGAAATAATTTGTTAAAGCAGAGAATAGTTGGTATATGAAAAGTATGCTTTGTAAGTTGAAGCAAGGTCCACTCTGTACAGGGTTGGGAGGGGGAATGCGGAGGGGGCCTTCGGTATTTAAGAAAAAACAGAAACAATTCATAAAACGAAAAATGCTATGTATGTACAAAGAAGTATTATAATTTCATTGGTTCTAAGTAACAAACCTCTATAAATTTCAAATTCTATGCACAAATGTCTACCAAGGGGCGAGAAGTCCTCCGAGGCGAAGCCCTGTTAACCAGCTAGTATAGATTAGCGAATCTCTGAAAACACATTTTACCCATTTTCACCCCCTTAGGGGACGAATTTCTAAAAATCCCTTTTTAGTGGGTGCTTACGTCATGAGAGGAATACACTCCCCGAATTTCATGTTTCTAGGTTCAGGGGTTTGGGCTGGGCGTTGATGAGTCAGTCAGTGAGTCAGTCAGTCAGTTGGGACATTTGTTTTTATATGTATATATAGATAGTACCCGTGCTTCGCAAAGGTGTTCGCAAAAGTAAATAATAATTAATGAAGAAAGAGTATATATAGTTTGAATAAAGCGAAGCGTGTTGATGTAGAAAAACGATGAAGTGAAATTTGAAATATAATATTTTATAAAGATATAAAAAAAAGAAGATTGTAGTTAAAAAAATAATGCCGATCTCTCTGCCGTAATAACTTTAAACATCTACCATATGATCTCGAGGAAGAGGCGCGCAATACAATTGAAGTTTATCGGAGTCAAAATGGATTTAAAGTAATTAAATACGGTAGCGAAGTACATAATTTAGCAAAATTTGTATTTTTTTACATTTGCAAAAGATATTACGTTCGTCTTAGACGGTAAAAGATATAATGTTTGTAAGAGAGACAGCTACATGTCTGTAAAATACACCATGTCTGTAAAAAATTCTGTGTCTGTAAGAGACTACCCGCCGCACGCGGGGCAATGCCGTAGTTGGGGTAATTACAAATGGGTTTTGCTTACTGTTTAAAATTATAATTTATGTTGATAATCTATAAATATTAATTATTGTAGTTTAAAGTAACTTTGGGATTTAAAGTAACCAAATAACTGGAGTATTATTTAAAATAAAGATTTTTATAAGTGAAATTTTATCAAAAACATAAAGAACATGTAATGGTATTTACCTTGAACAACGTGTGCATCCTATCGTCACGTGTTATTGTGCGGCACTGAGCGTATATCGGACTATCGGTATTAAACTAATTGTTATTTTTGACATTCCTAATGATCATACAATAAAAAAAATTGATTTATGGAAATCGGGGGGGACACAAAAACGGCTTTATTGATCCTCCTGTTTTGGCGCCGACTGCAGTTTAAATTCAAAGTGACATACAATCGCTGATATATTAATGGATATACATCCTGGCATCTTTTTATCGTTATGTTGTTTTCTTTTTTACACATCACAAAACAAATTTAAAGAAAACAAAAACAACAATTTATAAAACAAAAAATGTTATATATACAAAAGTATTATAATTTCATTGTTTTTAAGTAACAAACATCTATAAATTTCAAATTCTGTACACAAATGTCTACAAATATCATGTAAAATAGAAAAACAAATAAATAAAGACAGGGGTTAAAAATAAGAATTGAACTCCAAACAATAAAAATTCCAAATATTTGTCTTCTTGAAGTCTAAAAATATAATGTGAGGTATTAAATTAAAGCAAATTTCAACCTGCACATGAATGTGGTCATGTCATTCAATGGAACCATGACTTCTAATAATTACAGGGTGTTGCCTGACATGGGGTAGTTGTGCTTGTTCATTGCAATCAAAGGAAAGTTTATTGCAGCCAAAATGGATTTAAAGTAATTAAATACCGTAGCGAAGCACGGGTATTAAGTTAGTAAATAATAAAAAATATATTATTAATTTAAACTAAATAAAATATAAACGTAAATATATTTTCTAGTCCTATCTTATTTATATCCTACATATTCCTATTCTCATACTTAATTAATCCAATTAATCTTGAAAATTAGAATTATGCGCTACTGTCATTTTAATATCAGATTTTATATTAAATTTTAAATAAAAAAAAATTTTATTATGTTAAATATATGCCTATTAATAATTACAGGGTGTTGCCTGACATGGGGTAGTTGTGCTAAATTTAAATTGTTCATTGCAATCAAAGAAAAGTTTATTGGAGTCAAAATGTATTTAATGTAATTAAATACCGTAGCGAAGCACGGGTATTAAGCTAGTTTAAAATAAAGACTTCTATAATTGATAAATAATCGTCGGCTTTATTTAACTTTTCCGTTAGATGTTAGCACTTCTTCCACTCTCCCTTACCCTTAAAATTATTTTTGCTAATAAATTTATTGTGGAATAAGGAAGCAAAAGTTATTTTTTTTAAAACTGTTGTTTTGTCTATATTTTCCCCTTTAGAGGTTGATTAGAGCAAAATCCTGAATTATGTTTTTAAGTATTTGTATGGGTAACCTTTGTAAGCAAAAACCAAGTCGATATCTCATCGGGCCTAAGAGATATTAACGAATTCGTGAAAACACATTTTACCCTTAGGGATTGAACTTTTAAAAGTTCTTAGTGGGTGCTTACGTCATGAGAGGAATACACCCCTCGAATTTCATGTTTCTAGGTTCAGGGGTTTGGGTTGGGCGTTGATGAGTGAGTCAGTCAGTCAGTCAGGACATTTGTTTTTATATATATAGATTATTAACGAATCTCTGAAAACAAATTTTACCCCTTTTCACCGCCTTAAGGGTCGAATTTCTAAAAATCCCTTCTTAGTGGGTGCTTACGTCATGAGAGGAATACACTCCCCGAATTTCATGTTTCTAGGTGCAGGGGTTTGGGCTGGGCGTTGATGAGTGAGTCAGTCAGTCAGGACATTTTTCTTTATATATATAGATTATGTTTAGCAGCGCCAAGTTTTTTTCACTAAAATTTTTCACATTTTATATTAATTTTTTCACTTTAATGGGAATACATTTTTTAAAAGAACAATAGTTATTTTTCGATATAATATATATTTAATTGGCGCATAATTTAAAGATAGCATTTCTTTTTTTTGTAATAAATATATTACTTCGATTTTTTCAAGGTAAATATATTACTTTGGTTTTTTTAAGGTAACGATATTACTTGGATTCTTTCGAGGTACAAAGATAACTACTTCGATTATTTCAAGGTACACCACGCGTGCTTGGCGTCTTTTTTTTTACCTTTTTGTAAAAGGTAAACCTAACTTCGCACTCTAACAGTGGTACAGATTGAGAAGACGTAGTCTTATACAGGGTGAATCTTATTGGATGCACCAACTTTTTACCATGGGAGATGGTTTACCGACTGCAACTGTAATCAACCGAAAGATCCATAGATGACACCTGGTTGGATCGACCGCTCCGATCGACATACAGGGAAGTCAAAAATTGTGCATCAAGTAACGTGTATCGTATTCTATACATACATACTTTTCTAGTATATCCAACTCTCTTCCCATACAGCACAAAAACCTCTTAAAATTGTGACGTGACAAAAGTCGCGCCCTCCTCCCGGACGGAGCTCGGCCGAGGGTAAGATCGGGGGCGGGGTAACCCGAGCGGGGGCGAGCGAGATTAATGTCAATAGTTAGCGTTTTGCAGCCGGAGCGGATCAAATAGTATTGTAACGGCTTAAAAGCCGCATCGTGGGAATTATTGGAGCTGTCGAGGAGAGGCGAAGGAGACGGGGAGGCCGACAGGCGGGTCGCCCATGGGTCCGCCGCCGCGCCGCCGCACACGTCCCGAGCCATACCGCCGCCGAAGGAGCACGAGGACACTCGAGGGGGACGCCCCGCAGAGGTCCGCGCCGGACGCTGAGCCGCCACCCCCAGGAGCGGGCGGACGGTCCCGCCGCCTCCACCGGACGCGAGAACATGCCCGTCGGCGCGGTCACGGCCTGGCCAGCCGGGCCCGCCGGACGTCGGCCAGAGAGATCGGCACGGCCAGCCATACTCACCTTATCACGCCCGTTTCGAATACCGCGGGCCGATGGAGCGGACAAGGAAGGAGGAATTCGGCAGCAGGATGTGGCGCGGATGGCTGGGACAGGAAGCGGATACGGTGCGCAAGCGCGGGGGCCCGAGGTGATCCCGCCGGGCCGCAGGATCGTCACTGCCGTGTCAGCCGCGAAGCGAGACGCCGATCCCGACCACCAACAACGGATCGAGAAGATATTTTGTGAGATCGCCGCTCCGGTAGGCAAAGTGTAACAGTGATTCCGCTCGCGGCCGGTGCCCTCGTGTCCGCTAATCGCGTCTAGTGTAAATGTGCGTACCGGGAAATACCGTAGAGTCCCGCGTGTACCGTAACGTCGCGAAAACGTTGTGTGGGCCGGCCGAGAGCGGATCGAGTTTGCGATAACGCTTATTCTCGCCCTCCTCGGGGACTTCGTCGCGACCGGTAGTCATCGCGTTAATTGTTGTGTGTGATTGCGGGACGATTCCCGCCCGCGCGCGTGTGTGTGACCTCGCGCCCGCCTATTGTGCCGCGTACCGCGGGTAATTAGAGGCGCGTATTAAGACGGTGATTGCGCCGGGGAGCAACGGGGGACGATCACGCGCCGGGCGCGTTCGTGCAGGTTGCGTGTTACGTGTGCCGGGCGCCGCATCAGCTGTTGACCCGCGTGCCCGCGCGGGGCGATCGCGCATGCGAGTGCATCGTGTGTCGCGCGGTGTGCATCGGGGGTGCGAAGCGGTGTGGCGGGCCACGTTTTTGGCGTTTCCGTATCGTATTTCGTATATGCGCGTGTAACTTTCCGTGTGCCGTGAAAGTACGTAGTATGTTCCGCGTTGCGTGTATGTGTGAGTAGTCGCGTGAGACGTTGGGGTGGATGGATGAGTGCATATTTGCGTGTGTGTGTGTGTCGGATGGAGAACCGCGTGCTCGCGTTAGAGTCATAGATTCGATTCCGTTTCCGTGTCCCGCGTACGATTAGAGTTCCGTACCGAGATTGCGTATCGACGGGTCACACATACATCTGTATCTTCGCCCTTATATTTATTGTTCTTTTCCGACTGATCGTTTTCTCTTGCAAGCTTTACGGAAATATACTCTATTATTACTTTATTACAATTGCACCCGCTTTGGGCTTTATTTTATGTGTCTGGGCTACGCTCTCTCCCCTCACCCTCCTAATTAACTTCACGAATCCCGCCCTGAGCTACGACGATCTCGCGACGATTCCGTTAGTGCAAGGACGTGTGAGCAAGTAAAAACGTGGTGCGCGTAATCGCACCTGGCGCCCAGTTTTCGTGTACTGCCTTCTGCGACTTGACATTTGATAATTGAATTAATTTGCGGGAACGCCCCCGCGAGTGGCGAGCTCGCGGGAAAACGGCTCGCAAAATATACATATTTAAAATATTTTTTAGGAATACAATATAATTGGCCATAAGAGTCAAACGCGGTACTTAGTGCGTATTTTTAATCAAACTGATTAAAATTATATTCCGTAAGTTTCCAACATATTATAACTGCGCGCCGATTATTTGTCGGACTTTAAACACAGCTATCATTGGAACATTAAAAATTCCCTGTCCCTTCCCTAATTAAATCGATATCGATTTAATATTAAAATCACTGTAAAAACTTATTGCGAAAAATATTACCCCAGCCAGGGTTCGAACCTGGAATCTCCCGCATTCCGTTCGGGTGTCTTACATGCCAAATTCTGTATCAAATCTGTTTTTCTTTCGACAAAATTTATTTATAGCAAACACTGCATAATGTGCTCTCGACAAATTTGACTTTGCCTAATATATTCATATTTTGTGTCTTAATTTTTTTAATGATTTATAAATTTATACAAACTATACTGCACATTTAAGGATGTCAAACTCTCAGATATAATTCTTGTAAGTTATAATACAAAAAATATTTACATTTGACTTTATCAGACATAAATATCGATGTCGATAGACATTATGGAGTTTGATGAATCTATAACAAAAAGGGATGGTATCCGTACAAAATTACCTTTTACAAAGAGGTAAAAAAAAGACGCCAAGCACGCGTGGTGTACCTTGAAAAAATCCAAGTAGTTATCTTTGTACCTCGAAAAAATCCAAGTAATATCTTTACCTTAAAAAAACCAAAGTAATATATTTACCTTGAAAAAATCGAAGTAATATATTTATTACAAAAAAAAGAAATGATATTTTTAAATTATGCGCCAATTAAATATATATTATATCGAAAAATAACTATTGTTCTTTTAAAAAATGTATTCCCATTAAAGTGAAAAAATTAATATAAAATGTGAAAAATTTTAGTGAAAAAAACTTGGCGCTGCTAAACATAATCTATATATAAAAAAAAAATGTCCTGACTGACTGACTCACTCATCAACGCCCAGCCCAAACCCCTGCACCTAGAAACATGAAATTCGGGGAGTGTATTCCTCTCATGACGTAAGCACCCACTAAGAAGGGATTTTTAGAAATTCGACCCTTAAAGCGGTGAAAAGGGGTAAAATTTGTTTTCAGAGATTTGTTAATAATCTATATATATAAAAACAAATGTCCTGACTGACTGACTGACTCACTCATCAACGCCCAGCCCAAACCCCTGAACCTAGAAACATGAAATTCGAGGGGTGTATTCCTCTCATGACGTAGGCACCCACTAAGAACTTTTAAAAGTTCAATCCTTAAGGGTAAAATGTGTTTTCACGAATTCGTTAATATCTCTTAGGCCCGATGAGATATCGACCTGGTTTTTGCTTACAAAGGTTACCCATACAAATACTTAAAAACATAATTCAGGATTTTGCTCTAATCAACCTCTAAAGGGGAAAATATAGACAAAACAACAGTTTTTAAAAAAATAACTTTTGCTTCCTTATTCCACAATAAATTTATTAGCAAAAATAATTTTAAGGGTAAGGGAGAGTGGAAGAAGTGCTAACATCTAACGGAAAAGTTAAATAAAGCCGACGATTATTTATCAATTATAGAAGTCTTTATTTTAAACTAGCTTAATACCCGTGCTTCGCTACGGTATTTAATTACTTTAAATACATTTTGACTCCAATAAACTTTTCTTTGATTGCAATGAACAATTTAAATTTAGCACAACTACCTCATGTCAGGCAACACCCTGTAATTATTAATAGGCATATATTTAACATAATAAAATTTTTTTTTTATTTAAAATTTAATATAAAATCTGATATTAAAATGACAGTAGCGCATAATTCTAATTTTCAAGATTAATTGGATTAATTGAGTATGAGAATAGGAATATGTAGGATATAAATAAGATAGGACTAGAAAATATATTTACGTTTGTTTTATTTAGTTTAAATTAATAATATATTTTTTATTATTTACTAACTTAATACCCGTGCTTCGCTACGGTATTTAATTACTTTAAATTCATTTTGGCAATGAACAAGCACAACTACCCCATGTCAGGCACAAAAACCTCTTAAAATATACATGTTTAAAATATTTTTTAGGAAGTTTAAAATAATTTAAACTAATTCACAAAAATATTTTTTCAATGTTTCTATGTCCGTCAAATCATGTCAAAAGAATATTTTCAAAAATGTTTTAAAATATTGCATACAAATATGTTCAATAATATTTGTAAAATCTTTTAGAAATATTGCTTCAAAAAATAAAATGTTTAAATTTCTAAAAGATTTTACAAATATTGTTAAATATATTTTTATGCAATCTTTCAAAAACATTTTTGAAAATATTTTTTTGACAATCTGGCGAACATAGAAACATTCTAAAAATATTGTTGTAAACTATTTTAAAAAATATTTTGTGCTGTTTGGACTACGCGTTCTTTTTACACAATTGCTTTCTAATAACGAGATTTCTTATTATTGCGCAACGTATGTACCATATAAAAGTGATATCATTTGTTTCTGTGTATCTTTTTTATACGATTTTACGTAAAAATATTGATTCTTTAATAAAGTTACTTGGTAGCGATTTCTTTTCACGCTTACGCGGAACATTTCAGCGCGTAAAAAGAAAGTTGGATCTGAAACGGCAAAATGATAAAAATGTTCCACCATTCTTATTAAAAAATGCGTAATTCTACTGCAAGAAATATTCTGCTGTATAGTACTTTATAAATATAAAAGAATAACTTAAAAAACTAAAAGTAATAACAGTGGACTTCCGCACCACCTGTGAGGTACCACCATTGGCGCGTTAGGTTTTTTAAAGTGGACCTTCGCCTGGAGCCATATTATACCACAGTTGAAGACCTTTTTCAGTAAAGGCTCAAACAGATAAATTGAAGTCATATTGCGTAAGAGCGCACGTAGATGAAAAATTACATCTACGTGTGGCCGTGCGCAACATGTCGCCAATTCGTCATGTTTTCACTTTAGATGCTCGAAGTGTCCCCCCTCCATCTCCTCACAAAGTGCAGCCCTATCTAAAATTGCATCATGCACCCGGCTCAAGACCTGTGGACTTATTGCACGGCAAGCTCGTACAATTCGATCCTTCAGATCTTGAGCGTTAGCAGGTCGCGTTGTGTAAACTTGCTGCTTAAGATGACCCCACAGAAAAAAGTCTAGCGGTGTGAGGTCTGGTGAACGCGGTGGCCATTCGTGGGGACCATGAAGTCCAAACCAACGGTTACCGAATTTCTCATTTAATAATTCCCTTGTTTCCCTGGCAGTGTGTGCAGGATGGCCATCCTGTTGGAACCACATGTTAACACGTAATTCCAACGGCATTTCATCCAAGTCAACAAGTTCATTGTTGAGAAATCTTCGGTATCTGTCACCATTGATCTTACCATCAATAAAATGTGGCCCAATGATGCGGTCTCCGAGAATACCCGCCCAAACGTTCACCGACCACCTGACTTGAGTATGCGCTTGCTGCATCCAGTGAGGATTCTCGGTGGCCCAGTAATGCATATTATGGCGGTTGACAATGCCATCATTATGGAAAATACATTCGTCCGAAAACAGAATGTTTTTCGAAAAATAATAATTTTCCTCACTCACATTAAGGAACCATCGACAATACCTCAATCTGCGAGGTTCATCATTTGCATGCAATTCTTGAGTCAGGATTACCTTGTAGGGATGGAAGTAAGCCGATTTCAAAGCCCTACATACTGTTGCCTGGCTGACTTCTTGATCTTGCGCGACGGCTCGTGTACTGATTTTTGGGTCATTAGTGACCTGTTCTAAAATCCGTGCGGTATTTACGCGCGGTGGTCGGCCTGTACGAAGTATAAAAGTAAAAGTAAAAAGACACAATATTTAAAAAATTATTTTATTATAAAATGTTATAAATAAATATGTACCAGCAGGCTTTATAGGTCTGAATTGTCCATTATTTCGCAGCCGCGTTTCCAGCCTCATAAAAAAAGTGTGATGTGGCTGTCTTCGGTCTGGGTATCTACGAGCATAAACTCGCGCAGTTTCCCGCGATCGTCGGCCGCACGTAACATATAAGAAAACCATGTCGCACATCTCATTATTTGTAAAATTATTAGCCATGTTGACCGCACGTTCTATCGCGTTTTACGAAACACACGAGATCAAAGCGAGACACGGAATGAACAATTTGCTAGGATGAAGCTATAGAAACAATTAAAAAAACAACGAAGAAATGTGAAAGAAATAATTGAAGATCGACAGAATCCTAGCAGAATCCAAACAGAAAACTGTCTTCTATTTTCGCGAGAGACAGAAAGTTTATGCTTTAAAATACCCAGAGCAGAAGTAGCCACGCTGCATATTTTCTACGAGGCTAGAGGCTAGTTGTAGCTGTGAAAAAATGGTCAATTTCTCTGAAATGTTTAAATACACATATTTATTTATAAGGTTTTATGGTAATATGATTTTAAATATTTTGTTCTCAATTTATTACTTCCATTGCTTCTTTCCGTACAACACGAACACGGCGCACAAAAATGGCTTAAACAGAAGAAATGATTACGGACGATCCAATAACTAACGCACAAGCTATCGCGCAGTATCAAGGAATGAGCCAGAAAATTATATGTAAAACTTTGATATCGGTGCATTTTTATGCTTGTAGGATTATTTTGAGCAGTAATTAAGTTTGCGCAACGCGACCTGCTAGCGCTCAAGATCTGAAGGATTGAATTTTACGGGCTTGCCCTGCAATAAGTCCACGGGTCTTGCGCGCCGGGTGCGTTGTGCAATTTTAAAAAGCTATATTTCGTGAAAGAATGGAGGGGGGACACTTCGAGCATGTAAAGTGAAAACATGATAAATTGGCGATATGTTGCGCACGGCCACACGTTGATGCAATTTTTCATCTGCGTGCGCTCTTACGCAAAATGACTTCAATATATCTGTATGAGCCTTTACACATACTGAAAAAAGTCTTAAAATGTGGTACAATATGACTCCAGGCGAAGGTCCACTTTTAAAAACCTAACGCGCCATTGCAATTGGTAGTATCTCACACGTGGTGCGGAAGTCCACTGTTATTACTTTTAATTTTTTAAGTTATTATTTTTATATCCATAAAGTACTATACAGCAGAATATTTCTTGCAGTAGAATTACGCATTTTTTAATAAGAATGGTGGAACATTTTTATATTTTTGCCGCTTTAGATCCAACTTTCTTTTTACGCGCTGAAATGTTCCGCGTAAGCGTGAAAAAAAATCGCTACCAAGTAACTTTATTAAAGAATCATTATTTTTACAAAATCGTATAAAAAAAATACATAGAAACAAATGATATCTCTTTTATGCGGTGCATACGTTGCGCAATAATAAGAAATCTCGTTATTAGAAAGCAATTGTGTAAAAAGAACGCGTAGTCCATACAGCACAAAATATTTTTTTAAATAGTTTACAACAATATTTTTAGAATGTTTCTATGTTTGCCAGATTGTCAAAAAAATATTTTCAAAAATGTTTTTAAAAGATTGCATTAAAATATATTTAACAATATTTGTAAAATCTTTTACAAATTTAAACATTTTATTTTTTGAAGCAATATTTCTAAAAGATTTTACAAATATTATTAAACATATTTGTATGCAATCTTTTAAAACATTTTTGAAAATATTCTTTTGACATGATTTGACGGACATAGAAACATTGAAAAAATATTTTTGTGAATTAGTTTAAATTATTTTAAACTTCCTAAAAAATATTTTAAATATGTATATTTTAAGAGGTTTTTGTGCTGTATGGGAAGAGAGTTGGATATACTAGAAAAGTATGTATGTATAGAATACGATACACGTTACTTGATGCACAATTTTTGACTTCCCTGTATGTCGATCGGAGCGGTCGATCCAACCAGGTGTCATCTGTGGATCTTTCGGTTGATTACAGTTGCAGTCGGTAACCCATCTCCCATGGTAAAAAGTTGGTGCATCCATTAATATTCACCCTGTATGTTAACAAACCTTTAGCGCATTGCATCTCACGCTTTTATTTTTATTGTTGAAACGGTCGGTTGAGTAGTCTCCCTGACAATACAGGCCTTAACGGTTACAAAATCAGATTTGTTCTGTACGCGAAAGCGGTCGGACGTATAACTTGTAAGATTTTGAGTACATCGTGACTGACATTTAGGATGTTGTATAGGAAAGCCGTAACTTATCTAACGTTTCTATTTATTTGCATTTCTTTTTGTAAGATAAAATCACAGTGGATATTGAGACTTCCGTTCATTCTGCAGGTACGATCATTTACCATTGTGAAATAAATAATTACAGTGAGATAAAAACTTTATAATCAATAGTTTTGTGAATACGACAGTTTACCTTTCAGGTATAGAATTTTACTCGGCAATTATTCGAATATGGCAACAAAATCAGAAATTATTGGTGAGCAACCATCCACAAGCAGAGGACATAAAGAAGTCATTAAAAAAGCAATTACGCTTTCATGCACTCCTACAAACAACAGGATATTAGAGATGGTTTGCATGTTTGTCTTCAAATTCTGGAAAAATTGCGGATTATCAAAGGGCCAGCGAGTGAATCAATATCACATAAAGCTACAGCTTTAGGAGAAAGATTTGCGACAGTAATAATATAAACATTAACAGAATGGGACTTCAGTGAAGAAGAGGAATTATTTCTACCTCAAGAGGATATTCTAGGAGAAGACGTAATTGAACAGTCGCAACTTCTAGTTAAAACGACCTGCCTTTCGGCTGTAATTTGATCGAACGCGGACTAGCTCGCCGGGCCAAGTGTTCGATATAGGAGGTCAGAGATAAATAACATACGCCGATTATACAAGATCTTAACTTAAATGCTACTTTATTATAACTAGAAATATGTACACTTAAATCTATAGCGGTACGGACGGAACGAAAGATATACATACAGTTACGCGGCGGATTGGACATTTAACCGGATTGGAACGGCGCAGATATATACAGGTACAATTCCATCTAAGTCGGGACGGAACGGAAATATATACAGGTACGCGGCGAACCGGACATCTGGTCGGTTCGGACGGCGCGAATATATACAATCGATACGGTTCGGATCGTCACGGTCATTTCATCGGAAATCGGCCCGGACGTTAAATCGGCAGGTACGCGTGGATCATCACGATACGGCACGCGGGATCAGAGCGGTCGCGGTAGCGACGTCTCGACTCGTTTTACAGGTACGGCACGACGCGGTCATCTATCGGACGGACCGGACGTTTTTACTTCCGACGCGCGAATTATCAGCGATACGGCGCGCGGACTTGGAGCGGTCGCGGTACGCGGCTTCTCGGTTTTACGACGTATATACGAATCGGCCATTTCGGCCAGGAAAGTAACAGGAGGCGTTGGCGACGAGAGCACTCGACCGAGACGGAGAGCTCTCCACCTCGGCTTTTCTGCCTTCGCGGGTAAGGACGGGTAGGCGGTTCGGGAGTTCGAGCAGCGCCTGAGAGCGCTCGGTACGACTGCTCTGGAGAGTGGAGCACGCTCCCAGCAATCCGGATCGGATGTTGGCCTGGAAGCGAGTCGCCGTTTTCGGCTCGTTAGTCGGGTTTTATACCTTGGCGGTATTCAGTGGGGGTTGTCGGCGTTGCGCGCGCGTCGGGGTAACCCGGAGCGGGGCAAGATCGTGGGTCTCGGTCCCACAGCGCTCGGCGGCGGTCGGGCTTTTCCGGCGGCCCGATCTCGCAAGCTTAAAACGTGCGGCAGTCGGCAGATTAAAAACGATGCCCTAAATGGTGTATCGTTACATAGTTCTTTTTCACCAGAAAAAACATCGGTTATTAATATAAGCACGAGCACTTCGCAAACTACAGATGATAGTGGAGAAGAATTTAAACCGGTATGTAAGAAACAAAAAAGCAATTATATATCACTCGATACCAAAATTAAAATCTTAAATATGGTGAGAAAACATCCGAAGTGAAGCTTAAAAACGATCCAAAATCGCGGAGGTAGTGCACTTAAAAATAAAAGTGATTTGAAAAAGTGGAAAGAACAAACCGAAAAAGGTTGCGGAACAAAGAAAAAATTTAATATGATTAATAAATGGACTTTTTATCGTTTCATTGAAGCTCGGCAGCAGATGCAACCTGTATCAACAAGAATTATATAGCAGTGGGCTTCTCAAGCTGCTTTACAACATCAAGGACCACAATTTTCTTTTACAACATCACATACTTGGGTAAATAAATTTAAAGCATCTCATTTTATTCGCCAAAAAAAATTTACGCGTTATTTAAAATCAAAACATGCACTGGATTTGCCGACAATATTAAAAGAAGCAGAAAAGTTCCAGAAACGGGTCGCGAGAAATATTGCATATTTTCCTATTGATTATGTTATTAATACGGGTCAAACAGGTTGTGAATATCGTGTTGATGTACGCAGACCGTTGGCTACCAAAGGACAGAAAATAATAGATGTTTTTCTTGGTGACTTTAATAAAGTGACACATAGTTACAGACAACAATACGCAATTACTGCTTCTGGAAAACTTCTTCCAACAACCTTTCTTTGTATGCAAGAACCGAAAGAAATTTTTGGTCCTCACGTTTTTGTTATTGTCGAAGAATTAACAAAAAATTACGGAAATGTATTTGTCACGGCATCGAAATCCGGGAAATTAACAAAAGATTATTTTAATCAATAGTTTTGAAAATGTTCTTAAGTAATATTGCAAAAAGGAAGAATTTTTACTTATTCTAGACTCATGGGGAGGCCAAACAGATACGGCACATTTTATTAATACTTTTACTGATGACGAAGGATATTGCATCTCTGATATTGAAATTATTCCTCCTCATTGCACTCCGTATTGCCAACCGTGCGACGTTTACTTTTTCCGACAAGTCAAGAATTTTATCAAAAAACTGCAAAATTCTACAGAAGTGTTACAAAATAAGCGGCAATTAAGTACGAGGAAAGATGCTATAAAAATCCACTTCCTCATTCATCATCAATTATTAGCGTCCATTTTTAAAGAAATGATACAATATGCATGGTATGCATCAAAATTAATACCTAACAGAAGTGTTTTTACAAATGTTAATGAAGTTTGCTTTTCCAATGATGTTCGTTTATCCAAATTTTATTGCACAGCGTGTGCATTCATAAAATGTGCTGTATGTAGGCAATATTTATGCTTTTCGTGTTTTTATAATTTGTATCATCCGACTCATTGTCAATTTACAGAAAAAACAATGTGTTAGACCGCGCGCGACGTTTGGTTCAGGAAGCGGAGTGAGCTCGGATGGAAGCGACTGTTAACGAGTTTCGGATAATTAAATTCACAATTTATTCAATTTATTACAATCGCAATAAAAGTTCTCATTTTCACAATATTAATTTGAGTCCGTTTTCAGAAATATAACAATAAAGACAAACCGTGGAACTTACGAGCGAGTTACTTTGAGCACGAGATCGAATAAGAAGAGCTCCCCGAGGAGAGCTGAGGTAGCTTGGTATTTCAATGACGTCCATCAGCCCAATGGTTAGGGTTAGAATGATTAAAAGGGCGTTTTTAAAGGACGTTCCCAACCCTTCACAAACTATTACAACTCTTGCGTTTCACATGGCGTTTTGAAGGGAC
This sequence comes from Leptothorax acervorum, assembly GCA_035220615.1. Lineage (NCBI taxonomy): Eukaryota > Metazoa > Arthropoda > Insecta > Hymenoptera > Formicidae > Leptothorax > Leptothorax acervorum. The sequence continues at coordinate 46,532 of JASTWQ010000636.1, read as the reverse complement.
GTTCCCAATCCTTTACAATATCTTACACCTTCCCCTCCGACCTGGCCATAGGCGACCCTTTGCACTCTATAGTCCCCTCCATCCCCTCCGCGGCTCTCCCTTTCTCCTTCCCAGCCCTCCCCTTCCCTCTCCCCCATGAAGAATGAATGATAGATGGGAAACGGAAGTCCAATGATAGCGATGCAAGTACTTAACCTTATATTAAAACTATACTTAAAACTAAACTAACATCTAAGGCACTAAAAAAAAAACTCCATACTGTCTGCGTGCTCCCTTATCCTTCATGATTCCCTCCTCTCCCGATTCCAGCGTCGAGCGACTCATTCCTTCTTACAGGCGCTCCTTGCTTCCTCCTGTTTCGTCTCTCCCGACCCTCGCAACAGTTTCCTTTCAATCCTCCACTCTCTTGCCTCCCTCACTCTTCCGATTTTTCCTAAAAAAACAGTTAATTAGTCTTTTCCTCTCTTTGTATTTCTCCCCTTGTCCTTCTCCTCTATCGCCCCCCCCCCTCTTCCTTCTACTTTCCCTTCCATCCCATCTCCCCTTCCTCTTCCTTCCCCTTAGCTCAACCCTTACCTCCCTTTCCCTCTTCTTCGCTCCCCCTGCATCCTGAACCAATTGCCACCCTCTTCATCCCATTTTACCTCTCTACCCTCGATCAATATCCTCCTATTCGTCGTCCTCACTTTCTTTCCCTTTCTTCTTTCCATTACCGCCTTATCCGTAATCCTCCATTTCATTTTCTTCTCTTTCCTTGTTAGATCCTCCTCCAACCTCACCTGCCATTTATTCTTTGTCTCCCATTTTCCATCCAACAATTCCTCCTTATCGTCCTCATCCTCCAACTCTATTATCAAAACCATTCCTTCCTCTCCTTTCCTCTCTTTCACCCCCCTCACCCCGCCTTTCTCCCAAGCTCGGTCTTCATGATTACCTCCACCGCTTTTCTTCTTTCTTCCGCATCTTCCCCCTCCACGCCCTTCCATACTATTCTCTTTCTTCTTCTCTCACTCTTCCTTCGCTCCTCCTCCCTGCCTCTGTCTTCCCTCTCTCTGTCCATTCTCTCTCTCCTCTTTCTTTCTTGATCCGCCCTTCTCTCTGATTTTCTTATTATCTCCCTATCTTCTCTTTCCTTTTCCTCCTGGCTCTTCTCCTCTCTCTCTGCTCCGACAGTTCCCGATAAGCCTTCCCCCTTCTCCGTGCTCCCGCTTCTCCTTACCTTCACTCTTGGCCATTCTTCTCCCTCCTCTTTCTCCACCTTACCACCCTCGCCACCCCTTTCGTCGCTCTCCGTATCACTTCTCCCTCCCTCCCATCAACTTCCACTTTCCTCGCTCGTAACTCCGTACCCATCTGTGTCTCTCCTTCCCTTCAACAGCCCCTTCCCCTCCATCCTTTCCTCACCTCCCGACCTTCTACCCATCTACCAATCATTCTCCCAATCTACCCATTCCTTTATCTACGCTCCCTTTTCTTCCCCTCGCCTTCCCCTCGATGTCCCCCCTGTCATCTCCCTCTTCTCCACCTCTGCCGCCATCTTCTCCCCCATTATTTTCGTACCGGGCCTCACCCCCAGTTCACCTTCCGACCTTCCCCCCCGTACTAACCACCCAACCCCCTCGTCGTCTTTCCTTCTTTCTATACACTCCCTTGTGCTCTCTTCTTCCTCCGTCACCGATGAAACCGACTTCCCCCCCTCTCACCTTTCATCCTCCTGTCCGCTTCCGACCTCACCTCCCCCACCGTCTCCTTCCTTTCTTCCATCGCTTTCCTTGACGTGTTAGCCCCTACCTCTGCCTCACTCTCCTCTACCTCTTCTTCCTCCGGTGTCTCCCTCTTCGCATCTCGCTCTCCCTCTCTGCGTTCTTTCCTCAGCACCTCCTTAATCTCCTTCAGTCCCTCCTTTATTCCCCTCAGCTCCTTCAATTCCCGCCTGATTCCTCCCAACTCCTCCAGCAGCTGAGCCGTCCACTCCATTTCTCGTCAATTCTGGTCCCTACTTTCTACGCTCGCTCCTTCTTAGCTGTGAGAAATAGGATAGTATCTCGTTTATAGTATCTGAATTAAAGCCTGTGTAATTCAAAAATCAAATTTTAATTATAAATTAAAGCCGATAAATTAAAGCTTTAATTCAGATACTATAAACGATATACTATCCTATTCCTCACAGCTAGGAAGTTTCACTTCTGCCGCGCGTGGAGGCCACACACAAATTTTTGCATGTTATAATTAATAGAACACATTTTCGTGACGCTCGGATCTGACGGACTTCCGTAACGCGCCCGCACCGTATCACTCCCAATAGAAGTTTCAACTTTTCGTGACGTACTTTCGTGACGCGCGGATCTGACGGACTTCCGTAACGCGCCCGCATCGAATCATGCGGGGCCTACAATGCGAGTCGCAAGAAACTGACCAACCACAGTCGAATTTTAGGAGAATAATCGTCTGTGATTGGTCACGATGCAGCCGACAGCTGCGCCGACTCCGACCGTCATCCCAGCCGATCTCATGACTGACGGCCTTTCGAACGAGCCCGACGCAACACCACCGGGCCCGAAGCTGCCGAAGGTGGAGCAAGGTGACAGCCCGAGGGTCCTGCTCCAAAGAGTCGACCAACGGGGCCAGGCTACGAAAGGGTAGCCCACGACGACGACGTCGAGCGACGCCCGAGCGACGACAAGAGGAGTGACGACAACAACGGGAGGGCCATCCCGAATGACAGTGAGAGATGCGTCACCCTGGAATGAAGGGTGAAACAGACTGTGCGCGATTTAAGTTTTGCGACGTTTTATTTTCTCTCCCGTTTAATATTTAGATGCACCCGTGCGAATGGTGACATGACCGCTGGTCCGAGGACAAATGATCCGCGATATTTCATTCGCGACATTTGATCCATATGACATTCGATCCAGCGACGAAAAATTCGATGATAAATTATCCTTAGGACAATTGATTCGAGTGTCAATTGATCCTTCTAGAGGGCATTAAATTTTGAACGTACGTGCACGAGGCTAGCGTTGTTTGTACTGTAAAAATTACAGATACTTGAGTAAGGTTTGTTTCAAAGTTGAAATTATATTTGTGAAATTGTTAAAATGCCGTTAAAATTTATTAAATCACAGCGAGGTACTTCAATGTTACTTTATAATGGTTATTTATACACCAAAAAAAGTGCGAATAAGTCTAATATTACTTGGCGTTGCGCTGAATACCGGAAGAGGTTATGTAGCGTTGTAATTTATACTACAAGCGATAAACGAACTAGTATTCAATATGTGTTATCTTTTTAATGTTTTATTACTTTCATGTATTTATCTATTTTTTTCATCTCCATAATTAATCTATGCGTTTAATATAGGTGAAATTGTTGGCGATCCTCCTGTACACAATCATGCTGCTGATGTTGCTCAGGTCGAAGCTAAGAAGGTTAAAGAGAAATTTAAAAAGAAAGCGAGTAAGGGTTGTGAGAATAATGGTGTCATGATTGCTAATGTTTTGAGTAAAGTTTCATCGCCAGTCCGTGTTCAACTACCACAAATTAAATCATTGACACGTATCGTTCAACGGGCCAAAAGACTGATGAAGCTGTTGTAGTAAATCCAAAGATACTCCGAGAATTGGTTATACCAAATATGTACAAGATGACTAACGATGATGAGTTATTTTTGTTGTATGATAGTGAGGTTGGTGTTGATCGTTTTGTTATTTATGCTACTGTTAAAAACTTGGAGTTGTTGGCAGAATGTGAGTTGTGGTGTTGTGATGGCACGTTTAATTCAGTCCCTCTGAATTTTAAACAATTATACACCTTCCACGGTGTGTATCATGATAAATTGTTGCCGTTAGTTTATATACTGGCTCCTAATAAGTCCGAGAAACTGTATTCATCTGCGTTGTTTGTTATTAAACGCCATCAACCGAATTGAAAGCCTAAAAGAGTAATGGTGGATTTTGAGCGTGCGTTCATTGCGATTTTTTTTTACTGGCGATTTGTCGTTCGAATCATTTGTTTTCTGGTTTTTTTGTCTCCGGATCAAATGTCGCGGATCAAAAGTCGCGGATCATTTGTCCTTGGATCACCTGTTACGTAGCCGTGCGAATAAGTCTAGTTTCGGTTATTGACAAGGAGAGGTCGCATCTGACTTTTCACCGATTTTGATCGCCTTTTTTGTGGTGAATCTATATGGGCTATAGTTAAGTCCTGCAAGAGCTTTTCATCGAATGCGCCTTGTAAGAAAAGTTTGTTATTCTAAAAAATTCGAGCGATTGGTAGAGTACTTTATAAGGTAGAAAGAAAGAGGCGCTATCGATTAGTTCCGTACGGCGCGGTGAGTAAGCGCAGGACTATACTCTGTTCACTGAGAGATAGTTGACGGATCGGACGAAAATTCGTCCGTTTCGCGCAGATCTCCCCCCACAGAACGTCTGTTTACGTATACGGGACGCCACGCTCTAGGAACTTAACCCCAACTTTGCCTGCCTATGCGCAGACCACCAACAATCTCTCAGTGAACAGAATATAATAATGGTGAGATCTCGGGTTCAAAACCTGCACTGCCGAATTTTTTTTACATATTTTACGTGTATATGTAACTTTTACAAAAAGGTAAAAAAAAGACGCCAAGCACGCGTGATGTACCTTGAAAAAATCGAAGTAGTTATCTTTGTACCTCGAAAAAATCCAAGTAATATCTTTACCTTAAAAAAACCAAAGTAATATATTTACCTTGAAAAAATCGAAGTAATATATTTATTACAAAAAAAAGAAATATCTTTAAATTATGCGCCAATTAAATATATATTATATCGAAAAATAACTATTGTTCTTTTAAAAAATGTATTCCCATTAAAGTGAAAAAATTAATATAAAATGTCAAAAATTTTAGTGAAAAAAACTTGGCGCTGCCAAATTCTAAAATATTTGAAAGTGTTCGAGAACGTGCTCGATCGTCTATTTTGCTCTTCGTTTCGTCGCGCAAACAACTTATCGAGCAGCTCGCTCCTCGCGTGATCGTCGCGTGGCCCTATTATTCGGTTGCCTTGATGGGCGGTCCTAAGGTGTTTTTCGTACGACCAGCGACGATCAGGCGAGCGCGTTCACCGAGCGGAGCAGCGCGACGCGTAGTTAGTCGGCGTTTAGAAGTTGTCGGGCAAGCTCGCTGTCTCCGCGATTACCGAAATCTTGATAATCGTGCCTTGTGCTCCGGCGTGTATTACAAGCAAGTAATCACGCAGTATAACTCTCCGCGTGTATTGCAATCGGTAATCTCGCGGGATTCAATCGCCATTTTATTGCCCCTGTGGAAAAACGAGCGGACTCAGAAACGAACTAAAGTTTGCGGATCGCGATTGCGACCGCTGTAATTCGGTAGCCGGAATTGACCAGTGAGAGGCTCATTCGGAGCAATCGACAGCTTGCCCGCGAGTCAGGTGTGACTCCACGCCGCGAGTGACGTCACGCGACGAGGTGATCGTTCACTCGAATCAAGACAATATAAAATCTCGTGATAAATCGATCGCGATCACGCGAAAGATTTTTTGGTATTGAACTCAACCACCGTTGCTTGTGAAAAATAAAACTGTGTTGTCTAGCGAGTATTTGTCGACTCCTGACTTTATTTTGTGAGTGCCTACTCCGATCCTCTAGCGATTCTCATAATCGCGTCACACGCATTCCGGGCTCAGCGCTGGGCCGTTCCGGCGAATCATTGGCGAGTGCAATTAATACTGAATTGCGACTTGCGCGCTTACACATAAAGAAGCTGGTCCTTCGAGCCGGATCGTGAGTGCGTGTGGAGGATTGAACAGTTCCGGAATTCTGTCTCATCATGACGGAACTGATGGATACTCAACTCACGTTGCAGCGCTCGATTGAGCGAGCGCTCGACAATTTCAAGAAGATCGGGCGATCTAACTTGACGTCGGCGAAGATCCGATCGAGGATCTCATCCCTCAAGGATCTCTGGATTCCCTATCAAGGAAATCACGTCAGGCTGACGGTCGCCACCCCCACTTCCACCAAAACTACGTTGGACTACTTTGTCAAGAAGCAGTTCGAGAAGACCGAGGAAATCTACAACGCTACACTGGACTACATGAGCGACTGTCTTGCGGAACTTGAATCTCCTGTAAGTCCGAACCAATCTATTGAAAGTGGACCTACGAGTCCACTCGCGTCCGCGCCTTCGTTCTCTCATCTTCCGCCTATTCGCCTACCGCCGTTCGACGGAAATTATTCGGAATGGGAGACATTTCGCGATCGATTCATTGCGCTCATCGTTAATAATACGGATCTAAGTGATTTCGCGCGGATGCATTATCTTTCGTCGTCGTTAAAAGGCCGCGCGCTTGAGACCATCGCTAACATTGCAATTACCGCGGATAATTTTCATGTCGCGTGGAACGCGTTAAAAGCTCGTTTCGAAAATAAACGACGACTTCTCGCTAATCATCTGTCAACGTTGTTCGGCCTGTCGGCTCTCAGTCGCAAATCTGCTTCCGACTTACAAAGTTTGTGCGATAAAATTAATATCGCGGTCTCATCTTTGAAAAAATTGAATCGATCTCCGGAAGATCTATGAAACGATTTTCTCGTTCATTTTTTGACTCAAAAATTAGATGCTGCGACACGTAAAGCTTGGAATCTCCAAACGAGCAATGCCGACTTGCCGCCAGCGTTCGCAGATCTCACAAGATTTGTAACCTCTCGTATTCGTGCGCTTGAGGAGTGGTCGTCGACCTCCTCTCAGAAACTTGCGTCGAAATCTGCGAATTCATCGCATGTCAATGTCGCTACGGCCTCTACGAATTCTCCGTCGGCTTGCCCGCTTTGAAAAGCGCGTCATTATTTGAATCTGTGCCAAGAATTCGTCGCGAAAAATCCGAAACAGCGACAAGAAATCGTTAAACGTTTTAAACGTTGCTTCAATTGCATGAGTAGCAATCATTCGGTACGGGATTGCAAAAGTAATTACACGTGCCGTTCGTGTAGTCAGAAGCATCACTCAATGCTTCACGTCGATTCGGAGACAAGCTCCGATTCAACGACGATAACGTCGTCGCCGTCCCAATCTAGCACACCGAAGGTCGAGGTGCTCTCGCTATTTGCCTCCACGCAACAAATCCGTAATTCATAAGTTCTTTTGGCGACCGCATGGGTTAGGGTGAAAGTCCCCTCCGGTCGCGCGGCGACGGTAAGAGTCCTGCTCGACCAAGGCTCTCAAGCCACATTCATATCAGGGCATTTGGCTCAATCTTTGTACGCAATACGCCTTCGGATGGCGATCTCAATTTCGGCCGTCGGCGGCACTCACGTGGGTAAAGTACGCCACGCATCGTCAATCATAATCTCTCCGCGAGATTCAGACAATCCATCGCTGTGTACCACTGCGTATATTCTCGATTCTTTGACGGCATACGCGCCGCGATGCGTTGCCGATTCCTCATGCCTCGCACATCTCTCCGATTTAGCCTGGGCGGACACGGATCCGAGCAGCTCCGATCCAATTCACATTCTGATCGGCGCGGATATCCATAACGATATTATTCAAGGGGGCGTCCGAAAGGGTAAAGTCGGACAGCCTATCACGCAAAAAACGATATTTGGATGGGTCATCTCCGGGCCGCTCGTGTCGGATTCAAATTCGCCGGCCGGACGATCCTCCGTTAATATTACGGTACTTCATTGTACAAGCCTAAGGCCTCTCGCCGAAGAAATTCAACGTTTTTGGGAAGTGGAGGAAATTTCTCATACTCGCAAACTTACACCGCAAGATGAGCAATGTGAAACTCATTTTTGCGATACTCTTTCGCGTCAATCTGACGGCAGATATATCGTGCGTTTGCCTTTCAAACGGAACCCTCCACCGGAAATCGGGCGCTCAAGATTGATAGCCGAACGTTTTTCCAATTCATTATCACGGCGGTTCCGTTCTAACGCGGAGTTGGAAAAGGATTACGATGATTTTATGCGCGAGTATGAAACGCTCGGCCACATGCGTCGGGCGCCGTCCGCGAATCAAACGAACGATCTATGCGTATATATTCCGCATCATCCGATCATTCGTGAAAGCAGTCTCACGACCCGTTTACGCGTCGTGTTCAATGCATCGAGCTTGACGTCAAACGGTACGTCATTAAACGATCATTTACTCGCCGGTCCAAAATTACAAACGGATTTACCCGCAATTATTCTACAGTGGCGTCATTTCAAGTTCGTGTACACAGCAGATATTGCAAAAATGTATCGTCAGATTTTGATAGGTCATCGGGATCTCGACTATCAGCAAATTTTGTGGAAGGGTGACCCATCCGAGGGCCCCGCCGATTATTAATTGCTTACAGTCACATACGGAATGAACTGCGCTCCGTATCTCGCGCTTCGCACGATAAAATGTTTGGCCGACGACGAAGGACATCGGTTTCCGCTTGCGGTAACAATTCTTCGCAAGCGCATTTACGTCGATGACGTGTTGTTCGGTGGAGATGATATAGAGCTCGTGCGCGAATCTCGCGATCAACTCGTCGCTTTATTGCGCTGCGGAAAATTTGAACTTCGGAAATGGGCGAGCAACTCGCCGATTCTGCTCGCTGATATCGATCCGTCAGATCGCGGCTTAGCCATAACCAAACAAATCGCGATCGACGATCAATTTAAAGTACTCGGCATCGCTTGGAATCCGTCACGCGACGTATTTCAATTCAAAGTGTCACTCGGAGATTCGACTCCTCAAAGCAAACGTGCCATTCTCTCTGCGATTGCGAAACTATACGATCCTTTAGGGTGGGTAACTCCCGTCACCGTCTCTGCAAAAATTATCATGCAGCAATTATGGGGAGTTCGAGTTGAATGGGATGATCGAATTCCTGACTCGCTTCTCCATAAATGGAGCATGATCTATGCAAAACTCTCGCATCTCAATGATCTTCACATCAGTCGTTGGACCGGAGTTACGGCTGATGCATCGCATGCGGAATTACACGGCTTCGCCGACGCCTCCACGCTCGCGTACGCCGCCGCGGTTTATCTCAAAGTAACTTCAGCTACCGGTCAAGTCACGATTTCGTTGCTAGCGGGAAAATCAAAGATAGCACCGATCTCTCCTCTTACCGTTCCTCGTCTCGAATTATCGGCTGCTCTGCTTCTCGCGCGTCTCATCAACTTCGTTCGAAGCTCTCTCTCTATCAAATCAATTCCAGTTACATGCTGGAGAGATTCTACAATTGTTCTCGCGTGGTTGCGCTCTCATCCATCTCGATGGAAAATTTTCGTCGCAAACAGAGTGCACGAAATTCAGTCTAGCTTGCCGGACGCTGAATGGCGTCACGTGCCTACTCAGGACAATCCCGCGGATTGTGCGTCGCGTGGACTATACGGCGATGAACTACTTACTCACGCTCTTTGGTGGCAAGGGCCATCCTGGCTAGCAAGTACAAAAGAGGAGTGGCCCGAGGAACCTCCGATTAAGTCTACCGATTCTCAAGTCGAGGAAAAAATTATCGTTTCTCACATTTCAAAGCCTCACGCTCAGTGGGATCTCTCATCACGATATTCATCGTGGCCAAAGTTAATTCGGATTACTGCGTACATATTCAAATTCATCAATGCGTTACGACGTCACAAAAGCGAGAATCAATCAATGAATCTACCGGGTCACGCCCTCTCATCAGCCGAATGTAACCTCGCTAAAACGTTTTGGATTAAACAAATCCAAGCTGAGCTCTATTCGGACAAAATCAGCAAGATAATTAATAATCAAAATGTCGCATCTAAAAGCTCAATCGTCGCCTTTAGCCCGTTCCTCGATCAGGACGGAGTGGTGCGGAGGTCGTTTACGTCACGCTCCTAGTCCATTTCGCGTGCGACACCCGATATTGCTCTCCTCGCACCCATTGGTGCGTCTTATCGTCTTGCAAGCGCATCTACGCGCCTTGCACGGGGGGACACAGCTCACTATGAACACCCTCCGTCAAGACTACTGGATCATTCGCGCTCGAAGCCTAATAAAGTCCGTTATTCACAACTGCATAATTTGCGTGCGAGAACGCGCCGCCGTGCCTATGCAATTGATGGGCGACCTCCCAAAAATGCGCGTCTCGCCCTCGCCGCGTAGTTTCTCGCATTGCGGTGTTGATTATGCCGGACCGGTTAAAGTGCGTGCGTCCGCCGGCCGAGGCATTGCATCACGAAAGGCCTACATTGCTTTATTTATTTGCCTAGCTTTGCGAGCGATTCATTTAGAGTTAGTCGGCGATTACTCATCTCAAGCCTTTCTTAACGCGTTTGTAAGATTTTGCTCACGTCGAGGCCTTCCACACGCGATGTACTCAGACAACGGCACAACGTTCGTCGGTGCCGAAAAGGAGCTCATGATCGCTTATCGATCCGCTCTTCGCGATCCTCAGTTTTTAAATAAAACCGCGTGCGATAACATTAAGTGGAATTTCGTTCCGCCGTCTGCGCCCCATTTCGGAGGGATGTGGGAAGCAGGCGTGCGCAGTGTGAAGCACCATTTGCGTCGCGTTCTTGGAAATCACACTCTTTCGTTTGAAGAGTTCACAACTCTCCTATGTAACATCGAGGCATGTTTAAATTCGCGTCCTATTGCTCCCTTATCAGATTCGTTCGATGATTATGATTGTCTAACTTCGGGACACTTCTTAATCGGCTCGGCTCTTACCGTCGCTCCCGAGCCGTCGTTACTTCACCTCAATGAAAATAGGTTATTAAGATGGCAGGTTGTGCGCCACGTAGCCGAGCGATTTTGGAAAAAGTGGTCTCAAGACTACGTAAACACTTTGCAGCAAAGGAGCAAATGGCGCAAACCTCGACCTTCGCTAAAAATCGGGCAACTTGTACTACTGCGCAGTGCAGCTCTGCCTCCCTGTAAATGGGAACTCAGGCGTATTACGCGCCTCCACGCTGGTTCGGACGGTCTCACTCGCGTCGTCACGGTAAAAACCGCCACGTCGGAGTTCAAGCGTCCGATCGTTCAACTGTGTGCGCTACCCGTCGAAGATAATGCATCCGACGAATCGTGATATTCCGTTGCGTGTTTCACTTTCTTTGCGTTAGACATAAGTTAGTTATAAGTTGCGTCTCAGTCCGCCAAAGCGGGCGGCTGAATGTCATTGTATAAATATATATATTCATCGCGTTTATTCGTAAGAGCCTTCTATCTTTCATAGGTGTTTGAGATCGCGATCTCATTATATTCGTGCATTTAATTGTTGAGCGGGAAGGCACAACGCGGGTGCCTTCGCATTTATTATTTTTCCTATTTCCTACATGTAAGTTATTTGCGTGATAATGTGGGCTTCTCCAAAAGCATTTCTTGTTTATATTTTTCCGGGACGTTTCAAGAACGCCACTGTTTTCACTTAGAAGCCCACATTATACATTATCGATGTAACAAACACCAAATAAAAACAAACAACTTTGCTAACGGCCGGCCAGCAAAGTATCGTCTCGCGTCGACGATGCGGTGACGTTGACAGCCGTCTGCCAATCGCCTGACACCGCTCGCTCTCAAATACTTGGCGATGACGACAACCTGCCTGACTATAAAAGAGCTTGCCACGACGGCAAGCGGATTTTGTCTTCTTGTTCGCGGATCACTCGCAGCATTAAGTCATACCGCTTTCGCTTTCGCATACCGCTTTCGCACACCGCATTCGCGCACCGCTTTAAAACACGCTCTGCTTTGCTTCACGCATCTCGCTGTTAAATTCAGTTCGCGCTCTCACGGCGTCGTTCCGTTGCTAAAACGAAGAAACTTTTGTAAACAAGTGTAAATAGACTTTCATAATATATGTTTTATTGAACTTTTGATAAACGTAAACTGGCTGTTCTTCCCTTTTTTTTTGTGGTCGTCCTTACAATCTCGCGCTTCCTCGCGTTACCGCGCGCTCTCGAACATTTCTGGTCCTTCGAGCCGGATCCTAACCGGCAACCGCAAACTCGGGAGTGCTTCCGCTAGATCGACCGCAGGCATGAGCATGGACCAGAGCGCTTTGCTGAACAGCCAGCTCGACATCCACGGCCGAATCTCCCGCTCCATGGACAACCTGAGGAAGATGGGCACAGAGAAGATCACCCTCGACGCCGTGCAGACTCGCATCCGGATCATCGATGACCTGTGGGCGAAATTCGAGTCGCAGCACGACTTAATCATTGCATGTTTCAAAGACCTCTACGCCGAAAGTGAGTACGCAAAGAATGATATATTAGACGTCACCGAGAGTACTTACGTGCATCAGCGCAGCCTGCTTTCCGGTCTCGCAAGCACCTTAAAGACCGCGTTGCCCAAGGCACCCGTGGTGCCAGAGCAGGTGGGCGAACGCGCGTCGAAAACCTCGCTGCCCCGCATACAATTACCGCGGTTTTCGGGTGCCTATGCGGACTGGCCGTCCTTCCGCGATCTCTTTCGGTCGGTCATCTGCGACTCATCTATTTGGAAGGTCGAACAGCTACATTACCTCCGCTCGTGTCTCCAAGGGCCCGCTGAAAAATTGATACGTTCGTTAACGGTGACCGGAGAGAACTACGACCGCGCGTGGTCGATCTTAAGCAAGCATTATGAAAATAAAAGGGAGTTGATACGCTCCAACTTCGCCTCGTTTACCACCGAGGCGAAAATGAAGGGAGAAACCGCTGAGGAGCTGAGCCGCATCCACAATGCCGTCACAACCGCTGCCAATGCTCAGGAAAGCATCGGAAGGCCCATCGAGTCTCATGGGATGGACCTCTTCAACCACCTGGTTGTCGAGCTCTTCGATCCGCGAACGCGACTCGAGTGGGAATCGTCCACTTGCGACTCCACCGATCCGCCGGAGCACGACGCACTGACGAACTTCATATCGAAGCGCATTCTCACGCTAAACGCCGCGAAACCGAAATCCGCCGTGAAACCCGCTGATTCCACTCGATCCGCGAAAACTCACGTCGCGAATCCCGGTAAAAGAAACGGTCTCGATCCGCAGTGCACGCTGTGCAAAGGACAGCACTCAATCATGACGTGCTGCGAGTTCAAAGCGAAATCCGCCGCGGATCGTAAGGCAGTCGTGGAGTCCAGCCGGCTGTGCTTCAACTGCCTAGGGAATCACCCCGTCGCGAAATGCCAATCCCCGAAGAATTGTTTTACGTGTAAGGCGCGTCATCACACGATGCTGCACGAGGCATACGTCCCCGCAACATCGTCCACAGAGGTCAGCGCGCTGTCCGCCGTGCGGACTGCTGACGACCGCAAGGCGATCCTGCTTGCAACCGCGCGAGTGACCATCGCCGACCGCTACGGAAATCCTCATCCGACACGAGTCCTCATCGATCAAGGATCCGAAGTCTCGATCATCGCCGAATCACTCGTGCAGCGCTTGCACCTGCAACGCGAGCGGTCCGCCGTCTCGATCTTCGGCATTGGAGGCTCGAAATCCGGGTCAACCCGCGGAAAGGTGACGGTAAACCTCACGTCTAATACAACCGGGGCTGCGATAACCGCCGTCGCGTTCGTGCTGCCCCGTCTCACACTCTATCAGGGCTCGACCACACGAGGCTCTTCCACGTGGCCCCACATCAAAGGGCTGCCGCTGGCCGATGCGCAGTTTTCGGCTAGCGATCCGGTCGAGATACTCCTCGGAGCGGAAGTCTGCTCCACCATCCTCGAGGAGGGCATCCGCAGGGGCGAATCGAATGCTCCGATCGCGCAGAAAACCGCCCTTGGATGGATCCTTTCCGGAGGCTGCGGCGCTTCAGCTCTTCACGCACGCGGTAGCTTCCCGGTGACAGTAGACCACGAGCTGTCGGAACTCGTACGCCGCTTCTGGGAGCAGGAAGCCGAACCTTCCGCTCCCGCCGCTCTCTCACCCGAAGAACAGCAGTGCGAGGACTTCTTCGTGCGCACTCACTCCCGCACGAAGACGGGAAGGTACGTCGTCAGACTGCCGTTTTCCAAAGTGCCGACGAAGCTCTCTGACACTCGCCGACCAGCTGAGCGCCTGCTGACCGCGATGGAGCGGAAATGCCAGAGGGACTCACGATTCGGCGAGCTCTACCGCAAGTTTCTGAAGGAGTACCACGACCTGAAACACATGGAGTTAGCCACTGTTTCCAACGAAAACGCGGACGGTTGTTTCCTACCTCATCACGGAGTGCTTCGAGAATCAAGCACCTCCACCAAACTCCGAGTGGTATTCAACGGGTCGCAAAAAACGACGTCCGGTGAGTCGTTGAATGGCTACTTACTCGTGGGCGCCAATCTGCTGCCCGCTCTGGCCGACGTTCTGGGGCGCTGGCGCTGGCACCGCTACGCGTTCGTCACAGACATCGAAAAGATGTACAGGCAAATCCTCATTCACCCAGACGATCGAAAGTACCAGTGCATCCTCTGGCGCTTCGCGCTCGCCGCTCTCGTGTGCGTGTTCTGGCTGGTGACGGTCACTTACGGCCTCGCGTGCTCACCCTTCTTGGCCCTCCGGACCTTAAAGCAACTAGCCAAGGACGAGCGGGCGCGATACCCTCAGGGAGCGATCGCTCTTGAGGAGGACACATACGTGGACGACGTCGTCTCGGGCGCTAACACTTTGCCCGCCGCGATCGCTAAACAGACCGAGCTCCGCGGATTGTGCACGGCGGGCGGGTTTCCGCTGCGAAAATGGGCCGCGAACTGCGAGGAAGTGCTGTCGGGAATTCCTCCCGAGCACCGACTTCCCCACGAACCGCACTCGTGGGAAGATAAAAGTTTTTCCACTCTCGGCCTGTTGTGGCACCCGAACGAGGACACTTTCGCGTTCGCGATTCAACCACGCACTGTCACTGATTTCACCAAGCGACGCGTACTCGCGGAAACCGCGCGGCTGTTTGATCCCTTGGGATGGCTCGCTCCCGTCGTGATTCGCGCGAAAATCTGGATCCAGTCAGCGTGGCTCCAGAAACTCACATGGGATGAATCGCTTCCCGCCGCCGACGCGCAAAACTGGAAGACCTTCCTCGAGGAGCTGCCGCTCCTCGCCAGCCTGCGCGTAAACCGCTGGCTTGGCAGTAGTGACGAGGGCGCTCAATTAGAGCTGCACGGCTTCGCCGACGCGTCCGAGCGAGGATACGCCGCAGCCGTGTACCTCCGCATCACCCAGGGCGGCACCGTAGCACTTCATTTGCTAGTTGCCAAAAGCAAGGTGGCACCGGTCAGGCAGGTAACACTGCCTCGCCTCGAACTTGATGCAGCCGCCTTGCTCACTTCACTCATGAGTCACGAGCGTTCAATTTTACGTTTGTTAACAGTACCCTCGTTTGCTTGGTCCGACTCCGAAGTAGCACTCCACTGGATCAGAGGACACGCTTCCCGCTGGAAAACCTACGTGGCAAACCGCGTGGCCTATATCCAAGAAAAGATTCCGGACGTTCAATGGCGACATGTCCCCGGACGGGACAACCCGGCCGACTGCGCCTCCAGAGGGATCGCTCCGGGAGAACTACTAAAACATCCCTTGTGGTGGACTGGACCCGCATGGCTCTGCAAGGATCGATCCCAGTGGCCGAACGAGAGCCGTGAAATGCCGGACAGTGAGCTACCCGAGCAGAGAGTTGTCGCACACCTCGCCACTGAGGAAATCGCGGCGGAACCAGAGACGTTACTCCGGTTTTCTTCCCTGCACCGACTTCTACGAGTCACGGCGTGGTGCTCTCGTTGGCGACACACCACTCACCGCACCACCGCACTTTCACTACAAGCACATGAGATCGACGAGGCACTGCTGCTCTGGCTTCGCGCGGTACAAGCCCTGCACTTCGCCGAGGAGATAGCATCACTCTCCGCAAACCGCACCGTGTCCCGTAGAAGTTCGCTGGCAAGCCTAAGTCCATTTCAGGATGACCACGGCGTTCTGAGAGTCGGAGGACGCCTCAAGCAGGCATTGCTTCCATACGATGAGCGACATCCCTTGATCGCACCAACTTCTTCTTGGCTCACTCGCTTAATCATCGACTCTTGTCACCGTCGGACGCTGCACGGAGGAGTGCAGCTCACCCTGGGCCTGATTCGCCTCCGCTTCTGGATCCCGCGAGGTCGCTCCGTTGTCAAACAGCGGCTGCATCGCTGTGTAACGTGCACCCGCTGGCGAGCGACCGCTCCGCAACCTCCAATGGGCAATCTCCCAAAGGGACGAGTAACTCCTGCACGCCCGTTTCTCCGGACCGGCCTGGATTACGCCGGCCCGATCCTCATCCGCACGAGCAAGGGCCGCGGCCACCGAGCACACAAAGCCTTCATCGCCGTGTTCGTATGTCTCAGCACCAAGGCGGTGCATCTAGACGTGGTGTCGGACTACACGACGGAAGCATTCCTCGCCGCTCTCCGCCGCTTCATTTCCCGGAGGGGCCTTTGCGAGGAACTCTACTCGGATTGCGGCACCAATTTCGTGGGGGCGGACCGCGTCCTGAAAGAATTCTTCCGAGCTTCGTCTGCCGACGGCCGTCGCCTTGCGCACATCGCCGCTACAGAGGGCATAAAATGGCACTTTAATCCGCCAGCCGCACCGCACTTCGGGGGCCTGTGGGAAGCTGCCGTCAAATCAACGAAGTATCATCTCCGTCGGGTCATTGGCGAGACCACCCTCACGTACGAGGAAATGAGCACTTTCCTCGCGCAGGTCGAAGCCTGCCTAAATTCCAGGCCGCTGCAGGCTCTGTCCGATGATCCGGACGACATCTCCGCTCTCACGCCAGGACATTTCCTAATCGGAGCGCCCCTCCTAGCCGTTCCCGAGCCGTCCCTGACCGATACCGCTGACAGCTCACTTTCCCGGTGGCAACACCTTCAAAAAATGCGCGATCACTTCTGGTTACGGTGGTCGCGCGAATACATAAACGGGATGACCGCACGCCCGAAATGGCTCAAAACCGAGGAAGCGCCTGCCGTCGGATCTCTGTGCCTGATTCGTGCTGAGAGCACACCTCCGAGTCGATGGCCTCTCGCCCGTATCACCCGCCTGCACCCCGGAGACGACGGCATCGTCCGAGTGGCGACAATTCGGACATCCACATCAGAGCTGGTCCGACCCCTGTGCAAACTCGTGCTCCTTCCAGGGATCAACAACCAGCCATCGCCGGAAGATGCGTGAGATCACTGTCTCGCAATTGCAAAATTATTTTCACTCTCACTGTTCACTCGCGTAATTGTTTTGTTGGCCTTCTGCCAGTTAAGATTCACGTCGCGTAATTGTTTTGTCGGCCTTTCGCCAATGTCTTTCGTTCGCCTCACTTTTGCCCCATCATTCACTCGCGTCACTTCACTTTTCACGGGGCTCAGAACTTTTCACGGCACTCAATTTGCGATTCGCGAAATGTGTTTCTCGCTCAATCTCACCACGTGTAATGATACTGCGCAGCCGCGTTTAATCCAGGATGGCCGCTGTCGCTCGCGCTGGCCTCGCAAGTATCGCGAATTGATCTACTATCGATAACCCCTGCCGCGACTCCCGTTGCACCATCGAGCGCACCGTTTAGTTTCGTCACGTAATGACGAGGCGGGCGGGAATGTTTGAGATCGCGATCTCATTATATTCGTGCATTTAATTGTTGAGCGGGAAGGCACAACGCGGGTGCCTTCGCATTTATTATTTTTCCTATTTCCTACATGTAAGTTATTTGCGTGATAATGTGGGCTTCTCCAAAAGCATTTCTTGTTTATATCTTTCCGGGACGTTTCAAGAACGCCACTGTTTTCACTTAGAAGCCCACATTATACATTATCGATGTAACAAACACCAAATAAAAACAAACAACTTTGCTAACGGCCGGCCAGCAAAGTATCGTCTCGCGTCGACGATGCGGTGACGTTGACAGCCGTCTGCCAATCGCCTGACACCGCTCGCTCTCAAATACTTGGCGATGACGACAACCTGCCTGACTATAAAAGAGCTTGCCACGATGGCAAGCGGATTTTGTCTTCTTGTTCGCGGATCACTCGCAGCATTAAGTCATACCGCTTTCGCTTTCGCATACCGCTTTCGCACACCGCATTCGCGCACCGCTTTAAAACACGCTCTGCTTTGCTTCACGCATCTCGCTGTTAAATTCAGTTCGCGCTCTCACGGCGTCGTTCCGTTGCTAAAACGAAGAAACTTTTGTAAACAAGTGTAAATAGACTTTCATAATATATGTTTTATTGAACTTTTGATAAACGTAAACTGGCTGTTCTTCCCTTTTTTTTTGTGGTCGTCCTTACAATCTCGCGCTTCCTCGCGTTACCGCGCGCTCTCGAACAATAGGTGATCTATTGTTAGGATAGCTCGTATGTATTAGCAAACCCTAGTAACCTTCGCTCATGTTATTTTCAATTTTTTTTTGTGTTTTTGCGTTCGTCATGTTGAAACTACGTTACAAGGCGGGCGGTATGTTCGAGAACGTGCTCGATCGTCTATTTTGCTCTTCGTTTCGTCGCGCAAACAACTTATCGAGCAGCTCGCTCCTCGCGTGATCGTCGCGTGGCCCTATTATTCGGTTGCCTTGATGGGCGGTCCTAAGGTGTTTTTCGTACGACCAGCGACGATCAGGCGAACGCGTTCACCGAGCGGAGCAGCGCGACGCGTAGTTAGTCGGCGTTTAGAAGTTGTCGGGCAAGCTCGCTGTCTCCGCGATTACCGAAATCTTGATAATCGTGCCTTGTGCTCCGGCGTGTATTACAAGCAAGTAATCACGCAGTATAACTCTCCGCGTGTATTGCAATCGGTAATCTCGCGGGATTCAATCGCCGTTTTATTGCCCCTGTGGAAAAACGAGCGGACTCAAAAACGAACTAAAGTTTGCGGATCGCGATTGCGACCGCTGTAATTCGGTAGCCGGAAGTGACCAGTGAGAGGATCATTCGGAGCAATCGACAGCTTGCCCGCGAGTCAGGTGTGACTCCACGCCGCGAGTGACGTCACGCGACAAGGTGATCGTTCGCTCGAATCAAGACAATATAAAATCTCGTGATAAATCGATCGCGATCGCGCGATAGATTTTTTGGTATTGAACTCAACCACCGTTGCTTGTGAAAAATAAAACTGTGTTGTCTAGCGAGTATTTGTCGACTCCTGACTTTATTTTGTGAGTGCCTACTCCGATCCTCTAGCTATTCTCATAATCGCATCACACGCATTCCGGGCTCAGCGCTGGGCCGTTCCGGCGAATCATTGGTGAGTGCAATTAATACTGAATTGCGACTTGCGCGCTTACACAGAAAGCAATAAATAACTAATAAAATATTAAATTAATAATTAAAATGTGATTGTAGAGACTTTCACACATTAATTTAAAGTACTTTTTCCATTTATAGAAATTGTTTCATTAATATATATTATTATGTTTAGCAACGCCAAGCTTTTTCACTAAAATTTTTCACATTTTATATTAATTTTTTCACTTTAATGGGAATACATTTTTTAAAAGAACAATAGTTATTTTTCGATATAATATATATTTAATTGGCGCATAATTTAAAGACATCATTTTTTTTTTGTAATATATATATTACTTCGATTTTTTCAAGGTAAATATATTACTTTGGTTTTTTTAAGGTAAAGATATTACTTGGATTTTTTCGAGGTACAAAGATAACTACTTCGATTTTTTCAAGGTACACCACGCGTGCTTGGCGTCTTTTTTTTACCTTTTTGTAAAAGGTAATTTTGTACGGATATCACCCCTTTTTGTTATAGATACATCAAACGCCATAATGTCTATCGACATCGACATTTATGTCTGATAAAATCAAATGTAAATATTTTTTGTATTATAACTTACAAGAATTATATCTGAGAGTTTGACATTCTTAAATGTGCAGTGTAGTTTGTATAAATTTATAAATTATTAAAAAAATTAAGACACAAAATATGAATATATTAGGCAAAGTCAAATTTGTCGAGAGCACATTATGCAGTGTTTGCTATAAATAAATTTTGTCGAAAGAAAAACAGATTTGATACAGAATTTGGCATGTACGATGCTATTGGCAGAATGTCATAGTAGATAATATATGTATAGCAAAGTTTGTTAACAAAATAAGGCAATTAATAATTTATAATACAAACTACACTGCACATTTAATTAAAGATATAATTTTTGTGTTATAATACAAAAAATATTTAGATTTAATTTTATCAGATATATTTGATAGTCATTATTAGAGAAAAAGAGAGAGAGAAAGAGAACGCGAGCGGGGAACGCGAGCGTGACCGCGAGAAAGAGCAATACGTACGATAGATATAACCTCGCGACCCTCGCACAGGGTGTATCCCAGGAACCAGCCATCCGCAAGGCGCGAACTCTGTCACTCCAGCACTACACTTCGTTCGGAGTGTTCGGACGCGACGACGCGGATGGAATATTTCTCGACAACGCGGACGTCTAAAGCGGCCCATAACATGTACGAGTTTGATTCGCGAGCCGGACTCAAACGTTTTTCACCACACACACACTTCCGAATAGTCCCGAAATTTGGCTCGTCGGACGCCGAGCCCGTCTCGTAACATCTCACCCACGAACGAGCAGAAACCGAGCCGAGCCGGACTCGCGACGTGTATGAGCCGCTTTATGGTTATGTTTACATACATCTCGACGACGCGGACGTCTAAAGCGGCCCATAACATGTACGAGTTTGATTCGCGAGTCCGACTCGGCGAGCTTGATTCGCGAACCGGACTCGACCGTTTTTCACCACACACACACACACACACTCCCGAATAGTCTCGATTCTATAAACGTTGATCCCGTTGATCTAATCTCGACGACGCGACGCGGACGTCTAAAGCGGCCCATAACATGCGTACGTTTTATTCGCGAGCCGGACTCAAACGTTTTTCACCACACACACACACTCCCGAATAGTCTCGATTCTATAAACGTTAATCCCGTTGATCTAATCTCGACGACGCGACGCGGACGTCTAAAGCGGCCCATAACTTGCGTACGTTTGATTCGCGAGCCGGACTCAAACGTTTTTCACCACACACACACTCCCGAATAGTCCCGAAATTTGGCTCGTCGGACGCCGAGCCCGTCTCGCAACATCTCACCCACGAACGAGTGGAAACCGAGCCGAGCCGGACTCGCGACGTGTATGGGCTACTTTACGGTTATGTTTACTCCTGTCACCTCACATGTGATCGATCGATCGAACTAAGGAAAATAAAAGTGACACGAAACATTGGTGCCGCGGCGCACCGTGGCGAGAATATGAAAGTAACGCTACCCCCACCACCACGGCGCGCCGCGCGCCGTGGCGAGGATGTGAAAGTCACGATCTGGGACGACGATGACGTATCTTAATTGAAAATTTCACACTTTATCCTATGCATCGTAATATCTCCGCTCGTAGGGCACGCAGCGGAAAAACAAAAACACTTTTCTTATATAAATTTGGTCCAAGCTTTACCATAAGCCTAGTTAGAACTTGATCCGTTCACTGGTTATCGAGATCTAAAAATCTCGGTTACTCGCAACTCGTCGCGTCGCGTATGTAGAGCCACGGCTGTCTCGCTCCGCGCGTACTTGGCGCGAGACACTACCGTGTCTTTTGATATGTATGTATATTTAACAAATATTTATTGGTAGATACGTCTTCATATTTTTCTGGATAAAATAATAATAAAATTAATGAAATATTTTTACAGAGAAATACCTTATTTTTATTTTTGAAAAGGTCGGTCGAGTAGTCTCTCTAACAATACAGGACCTAACAGTTACAAAATCAGTCTTTTTACACTGTACATATATCCATGTGTCATTTTGGCTCGGGCACCTCGTCAGAGAGAGAACTATTATTGAAGTAAAACTTCTTTAGGCGCGATTCGAAACGGAAGCGTTACGGAAGTTCATCATGACAAGTCGAAACTCCTACGGGAGTGATTCGGTGCGTCGCGTTACGCGTTCGCGTTATGGAAGTCCGTCACGAAAAGTCGAACCTTCTACGGGAGTAATTCGGTGCGTCGCGTTACGCGTTCGCGTTATGAAAGTCCGTCACGAAAAGTCGAACCTTCTACGGGAGTCATTCGGTGCGTCGCGTTACGCGTTCGCGTTATGGACGTCCGTCACGAAAAGTCAAACTTTCTACGGAAGCGATTTGGTGCGACGCGTTACGCGTTCGCGTTATGGAAGTCCGTCACGAAAAGTCGAAACTTCTACGGGAGGGATTCGGTGCGTCGCGTTACGCGTTCGTGTTATGGAAGTCCGTCACGAAAAGTCGGAACTTCTACGGGAGTGATTCTCTGCGTCGCGTTACGCGTTTGCGTTACGGAATTCCGTCATGAAAAGTCGAAACTTCTACGGGAGTGATTTGGTGCGCCGCGTTACGCGTTCGCGTTATGAAAGTCCGTAGCGAAAAGTCAAAACTTCCATGGGCGTGATACGGCGCGGGAGCGTTACGGCCGACCGTCAGATCCGAGCGTCACGAAAATGTGTTCTTCTATTAATTATAACATGCAAAGAAATTTGCGTGTGGCCTCCACGCACGGCAGAAATGAAACTTCCTATCTGTGAGGAATAGGATAGTATCTCGTTTATGGTATCTGAATTAAAGCCTGTATAATTCACAAGTCAAATTTTAATTATAATTATAAATTATAGCCGATGTAATTTACAAGTAAAAATTGATTTGTGAATTAAAGCCTGTATAATTCACAAATTAAATTTTAATTATAAATTAAAGCCGATGCAATTCACAAATAAAAATTGATTTGAGAATTATACAGGCTTTAATTCACAATTCAATTTCTATACAGTAAATATATACCGTTGACGGAAATACCGGTGTTCCATCTTATGATTGTTTATACGTGTTATTGCGATAAATATTACCACATTCCTCAGTGGTCGAATTGGCACGATGCCTGCACAGAAAGCGGGAGGTTCCAGGTTCGAACCCTGGCTGGGGTAATATTTTTCACAATAAATATTTACAATAAATCAAGAGACACGGTAGTGTCTCGCGCCAAGTACGCGCGGAGCGAGACAGCCGTGGCTCTATATACGCGACGCGACGAGTTGCGAGTACCCGAGATTTTTAGATCTCGATAACCAGTGAACGGATCAAGTTCTAACTAGGCTTATCGTAAAGCTTGGACCAAATTTATATAATAAAAGTATTTTTATTTTTTCCCTACGTGCCGTACGAGCGGAGATATTACGATACATAGGATAAAGTGTAAAATTTTCAATTAAGATACGTCATCATCGTCCCAGATCGTAACTTTCGCAGTCTCGCCACGGCGCGCGGCAGCAGCACTGGAGTTGCTGATTTTGTAACTTTCGTGTCCGTGCCGTTATGCGATGCGGCGCTGGCATTAGTTCGATCACATGTGATGTGACACATGTAAACATAACATAACCATAAAGCGGCCGATACACGTCGCGAGTCCGGCTCGGCTCGGTTTCTACTCGTTCGTGGGTGAGATGTTACGAGACGGACTCGGCGTCCGACGAGCCAAATTTCGGGACTATTCGGGAGTGTGTGTGTGGTGAAAAATGTTTGAGTCCGGCTCGCGAATCGAACTCGTACATGTTATAGGCCGCTTCAGACGTCCGCGTCGTCGAGAAATATTCCGTTCGCGTCGTCGCGTCCGAACACTCCGAATCTCACATGAGTGCTAGAGTGACAGAGTTCGCGCCTTGTGGATGACTGGTTCCTGGGATACACCCTGAGCGAGGATGGCGAGGTTATATCTATCGTACGTATTGCTCTTTCTCGCGGTCACGCTCGCGTTCCCCGCTCGCGCTCCCCGCTCGCGTTCTCTCTCTCTCTCTCTCTCTCTCTCTCTCTCTCTCTCTCTCTCTCTCTCTCTCTCTCTCTCTCTCTCTTTTTCTCTAATAATGACTATCGAATATATCTGATAAAATTAAATCTAAATTTTTTTTGTATTATAACACAAAAATTATATCTGACAGTGACATTTTTAATTAAATGTGCAGTGTAGTTTGTATTATAAATTATTAATTGCCTTATTTTTTTAACAAACTTTACTATACATATATTATTATCTACTATAACATTCTGCCAATAGCATCGTACATTCCAAATTCTGTATCAAATCTGTTTTTCTTTCGACAAAATTTATTTAAAGCAAACACTGCATAACGTGCTCTCGACAAACTTGACTTTGCCTAATATATTCATATTTTGTGTCTTAATTTTTTAAATAATTTATAAATTTATACAAACTACACTGCACATTTAAGGATATCAAACTCAGATATAATTCTTGTAAGTTATAATACAAAAAATATTTACATTTGATTTTATCAGATATAAATGTCGATGTCGATAGACATTATGGCATTTGATGTAACAAAAAGGGGTGATATCCGTACAAAATTACCTTTTACAAAAAGGTAAAAAAAAGACGCCAAGCACGCGTGGTATACCTTGAAAAAATCGAAGTAGTTATCTTTGTACCTCGAAAAAATCCAAGTAATATCTTTATCTTGAAAAAATCGAAGTAATATATTTATTACAAAAAAAAAAGAAATGATATCTTTAAATTATGCGCCAATTAAATATATATTATATCGACAAATAACTATTGTTCTTTTAAAAAATGTATTCCCATTAAAGTGAAAAAATTAATAAAAAATGTGAAAAATTTTAGTGAAAAAAACTTGGCGCTGCAAAATTTTAAAATATTTGAAAGCAATAAATAACTAATTTAAAATATTAAATTAATAATTACAATGTGAATGTAGAGACTTTCACACATTAATTTAAAGTACTTTTTCCATTTATAGAAATTGTTTTATTAATATACAATATTATTATGTTTATAAAAGAAATACACGTGTGGCCTCCACGCGCGGCAGAAGTGAAACTTCTTAACTGCGAGGAATAGGATAGTATCTCGTTTATAGTATTTGAATTAAAGCCTGTGTAATTCAGAAATCAAATTTTAATTATAAATTAAAGCCGATGCAATTCACAAATAAAAATTGATTCGTGTATTAAAGCCTGTATAATTCACAAATCAAACTTTAATTATAAATCAAAATGAAGATTAATCCGCCAATGATAATTTAAAACAAAAAATCTTTATTAATCGACGCAATTGGCGAGTGACAATTATCGCTTAATCACGACGTTTCGACCCGGGGGATAGAGTCCTTCTCAAGTGTCTAGCAACAAAAAATCGGTAACGCGAAAAATCAGTAGGCGATCACATAAAAAAACCAGTACATGATGGAAATAATAAGGTGTCAGTAGTGATAATAAGAGAGTTCTATATCCGGAGCTCCCGGGGGGGGGGGGGGGGCGAGGGGGCGGGGGGTAATCGAGGAACAAGGGGGAATTTTGGTGCATCCGGGCCAGAGGGGGGGTGAGTTGTAGTGTGAGGGGGGGGCTGACGTCACGTGGGGGAGGAGTACCGCGTAGGGTCCGCGGGGGAGGGGTGCCGCGTTAGGACCGCGTAGGGTCCGCGCGGGGGAGGGGTACCGCGATAGGGCCCGCCGCCGCCGCCGCCGCCGCCGCCGCCCGCCCGTCCGCGTTTGCGCTCGCTCTCGTATTTTTTTGCGGCGGTTCGCGTGGAATCCGCGTTTCCAAAAACGGTATCTTACCTTAATGTATAGGCCGTCCGCGTCCGCGCCCGGCGGGACAATGCTCGAGCTGCAATCGTAATCGCTTATGACCAGACTCTGTATAGAGGGTCACTATGTGTGACTAAGCAGTGGTAAGTCGGTCAGTAGGTCAGTTATTGTAATCTGAGAGTTACGTTATCACGTTCTCTCTACCCACCCCATTCGCTTTCTTTCGTTCGCTCATCATACGCTCGGTATTTAAATTTTAATATTCTAATAAGGAACAGATGAGGAGGAGGATGTGGAAGGAAAATTAAATAAGTAAAAAAATATTTTAGATATATGTTATACATTTATTCATGTTAACCTACTACATCAAAAGATCTCTCTCTCGATGCATCATACATAATGTCATCCATAGCATACGCTATTAGTTCGCAATCTACAATTGACGTTTGGTCGTAATATCTGCGCAAGAAACTAACGGCGTCGCATTTTTCGGTAATACGATTTTTTCGTAGAATACTTGCAAAATCGATGAAATTCCTATCTGCCTCTCTCGCATGCTGATATAGCTCGAGGTATACATACTCGACGCAGTGTTCGAGTTCGAATAAAAAGAATATAGTTGCAGGTTTCATGTACAAATAATTATTGCGCGATGACAATTTTACAATTTTGTCGTCACGCATTTGTACAACTTCGAGTATTAGGTCTTGAATAGTCAGCGACTGACCGACAGCTGACTGCACGAGTCGCTCGATATCCGTGCGTCTATCGATGAGCGCCCTCCACGTTGCATGACGCATCGCGATTTGATTTCCTCGGTTGTCACCAAGGACCAATTCGACAAAGGAATCGTGTGGAGGTTTCAGGATGATCCCAATGTCCAAATATTTGTAAGCTGTACGTGTCAATGCGTATCGTCTGCTGAGTATACGCACCGCACGACGCTCCAACGAAGTGCTGTAGAAAAAATAACAAGATGAGTTATAAAATAATACAATTTGCAAAATTATAAAATAGGAGACTCTATAAATTAAACGAAACTTACTTGTTCTCACTCGATGGAGTTGCAGCTTCGGGAATCGGCACGTAATAATTCATGCGTATGCCACCACTGTTGCTTCCCTCAGCGGAATACATTTTCACTCTCGGTTATGGCAAGTCGACCGTTTGTACAAGCGGCTGATACAAGATTGACCGATCGCATAAAATTAACGGAGCGTATACGCGGCAACACTCACCCCCTTTTTTAAAATTATGACGTGGTGGGGGAATAATGCTTCTAGAACGTATTCTGAGAAAAGCTGTTTATCAAGGTTTTGGGCGAACGTGTTGGAACATGTTTCCCTGCATCATTCGGTTATGACGTCGCTTATTGCGAAGCGAACGCATTGTTCAGGCGGATTAAATATTTTAAAAAAATCCGCGATTAAATATCGAAGATAAAAAATGTTTGTCTCGATGAGGATGATTCAACCGTCGCGGTGTCGCGGTCATGATCATCATTTTTTTCTAGGAAGACCTGTTTATCGGGGAGGGGGTTTTGGTAAACGTGTCGGGACATGTTTCGCGGCGTTACTCGGTTATAACAGCGCGATGTCCTTTGGTGTCTTCTTTATCACTTTTTTCTAGGAAGAATTGTTTATCAGGGCTGCGTGTCAGGACGTCGCGACGTCGCTCGGTTATAACGTCGCGATGTCCTCTGGTGTCCTTATTATCGTTTGTCGGGGTATATTTCGCGACG
The DNA here is from genome assembly GCA_035220615.1 of Leptothorax acervorum. NCBI lineage: Eukaryota > Metazoa > Arthropoda > Insecta > Hymenoptera > Formicidae > Leptothorax > Leptothorax acervorum. The sequence goes on along the minus strand of JASTWQ010000636.1, from coordinate 19,248 downwards.
CCATTCGGTTATGTCGTCGCGTATTACAAAGCGAGCGCCGAGATCAGGCTGCTAAACGTTGTAGGCAAAATAGTGCGTAAGCAGAACTCACCGTCCAAGGGATATTACCTTTCTGTAACGCATATTATGAACAATAGATCTGATGACACTATGCAGTAGATAGAAGAAGAAGAAATGATACGTGATGCTCCAGTTGGAAGGAAAGAAAAGGACGATAGATGAAATATATAACGATGAGTGAAGCGCGTCAGAGCCACAGTATGTGATTTGGAAGTCTGCGCGTCAGTATATATCGGTTAAAAAGAAAGTAAAATGAGTACTTGATGGTTTGTTTTTTTTGTGTGTGTGCCAAGTGTTCGGTATAGAGGAAGATTTATTATGAGAATCTACAAAAATGGAAATAGAGACAATAGACTTGGCTGAGTCGTCCGACGACGAGCGGATGGAAATAGAGACACTAGACTTATTGTTAGCCGAATCGTCCGACGAAGAGCAGGTGCAAATAGAAATAGTGCAAGACTTGCAAGTAGAATTAAATGAGTTGTCCGACGAAAAGTTACTGGAAATTATAGACGATAATTTCGAGGCGATATCAGTTGAATCAACTGACGAAGAACACGCGTTGTCAGATGAAAGTGACTATATCAGTGACCTTTCAGGAGAAGATATTACGGAAACTGTCGAAAGGAGAGTGCCTAACGCGGAAATCATAGCGCTGAACGGACGTACAAAGTGTTGCGCTATAAACTTTTATTATTCCACGGGTGGTGCCTTAGCCGTGTGTACCTCGTGTATGATCAGACTGGCAGACGCGGGTGTCGGGGACATGTATGCTGTTCGAGAGCATGTAACTGAGCTGCAAGATGCGATATCGGGAGAATCCTGCTCCAACTGCAGACTGCCGATGTATGTGATCTTCCCCCGCAATATGTGTCCCATTTGTACACGTTGAAAAAGACATTACCGTGAATAAGTGCGCGCAACATTACTCGAACAACATGCTGAGAAGACGTTACTTACGTAGCCATGACGAGTACTATAGGAAGTGCTCCAAACTCAAAGGGATGGAGTCTTACGATATATTTTATATTTTATGGCAGTTCGAGCTGGATCCGCAAAGAGAATCGGAAGTACAACAAGCATTGTCAGTGCAGTGTAGCGATCATGAACGTGATATATGCGAAACCACTGAACGCATACGCAAACCACAAGTCTATAGATGCGCAATTACGTCTCCTTTTTGGTGGCCTTATCGCGTGAGACGCGAAGTGTATACACGAATGCGGAATGAGTGTATACAAGATGATCACGACTTTTACAGTGCAAAGGACATATATAAATGGACAATACAAATTTATAACAAGATCAAGTGTGGACACGCAAAGATATTATACATTGACATTGATGCAGGTATTGGGAGGTGCATCAAATTGGTGGTGACGAACACTTCGCGATCTTTAACCTGTGCATGTGTGAACAATCCTAGACATACAAAGACGTTTTATAAAGGTTATGATGAGCGTCATAATTGTGATATCCTGCTGGAGACTTATAAAAATAATACACGCTTCGATCCTTATCAGTTAACATGTGTATGCGCTATCACATTCAGGAGTACGAACGATCATGTGTACAGTGCGGTCGAGTCACGTGCAAGTGCTCCGTAGAAGTGTGAGAGAGAGAGACGGCATAAAGTGCGCGCCTTTACGCGAGCAACATGGTAAACATAAGTCCTGGATGGGATGACTTTTTCAGGTATTATGAATACTCTGACGATTCACTTATTAAAGATTGTTATTATGAACAAAGTATCATTAATACTTTAGAGGGCAAAAAATATCTGAAAGAAGAAACGACCGTGCCACGAGTATCACTGGTGCAGTTTCTTCGCGATCGCGAACTCGGTACACGCGGAACCAGTGAACGCGTAGTCAGACAAGGAGTCGTTATTGAAACCGAGCCTCCATATGACTGGCCTTACCACGTGGGACGGAAAATGTATAAACGAATGTGGGATGAGTGCGAGGGAGAGGAAGAAAAAAATGATCTGCGAGGAGAAACGGGTGTGCAACAATTATCACCGGTGCAGATTCTTCGCAATCGCGAACTCAGTGGACACGTAGTCAGACAAGAAATTGTTAGCGCTAATCCTGAGCCTCCATGGTACTGGCCATATATTTTGAAACGTAAAGTGCTTAAACGAATGTCGTGTGTGGAGGAGAAAGTGGAAGAGAAAGGATGAAGAAAGATATAATCCCCCGTCATATTACAGAAAAGTAAACTTATATTTCTGGGCGAGGGAAATTTCTGACGATAATGAGTTTAATGGTGATGCTCTATACATTACAATTCCTGCAGGTAGTGGGAGGTGTGCCGAAGTGTTGGTGATGGACAACGTGCGTCCTTCGATAAAGTTCTACCATTGCAACGATTCTAAACGTACAAAGAAAATACTTGAGAAATCGATATTTGATAACTATAACGCTTGGTTAATTTGGCAAGATCGGCATGAATATGTCACTCCCTTCTTTCCTCATAATTTTGTGTGTATGCACTATCACGTTCAGGAGTGCGAACGAACATGTTTATAGTGTGATCGAGTCACGTGCAAGTGCTCCGTAGAAGTGTGTGATGTGATCTAATAAAAAATAAAAACTTAAGAGAAACGGTAAAAAACATGGAAAACCTCAAGAAAATTTCGCGCGAACTGTTGGAGCAGTCGCGCCAAGTCGCTACCTTGAGCGAGTATTTCACGTGGGCGCAGCGATGCGAGGAAGCTGTTGAACAGCTCGAAGAGCATAGTCGCGCCAAGCGTCCGCGGCTCTGGCCTGGAGATAGGCATTTATTGGTGTCGAATGTCAGACTACTCGAGAGTGCGAGGATTCAATTAGACAGACGTCTTATACACAGCGGTGGTGATTTGGTGGTCGCGGGCACCAGTAGTGGCGGCGGCAATAACGCGGAAAGACTCGTTTGGCGATAGATCGATGCCGCGTTCGAAAGCCGTATACGGACTGGTGCGGTAATTAACACAGATTATATCGAACCGCGACAATTTTTGGTGGACGCTGCTAGTGTAGTGCTCGAGAAAGTGCAAGACGCTATACAAATACACAACAGCGTGAAAGTGAACACCGTGTTCAACGGTGAGTTTGTGACGGGCGATAAACGTGACAATAAGAGTATGAACACGAATAACTATGCCCTCTTTCGTACATCCGATATGCGCGAGTGGTACGAGCGACACGTTATCGAACCCACACTGGCGAAACTCGAAGAGTTCCAGAAGCGTGATAGCGGATGGGCGTTATCACGTATACTCGATCTTACGATCAATACCAATAGGTACGATCCTATGCGCGCGGGATGTCAACTGAAATTACCGAAAGGAATAATGAGAAAGAAAGCGGTGATTAACGTCCGGTCCATGGACAATGCGTGTTTCGCGTGGTCGGTGGTCGCCGCGCTGTACCCAGTCAAATGGAATATGGATCGGGAATCTTCGTACCCGCACTATACAACCGTTTTAAATTTACATGACATTCAGTTTCCTATGTCTCTGAAAGGAATTAGTACATTTGAACGACTCAACGACGTGTCGATAAATGTATATAGTATCGAGGGACATGAAACACTAACCGTTCTTCCGTTACGGCTCACGGATCGGAAGAGAGAAAAGCACGTCAATCTGCTGTACGTGCAAGACTCGCGAGACAACAACGTGGGATATTTCGCGTGGATAAAGAACCTGTGCCTCGTGAGCTCGCAAGTGAACGAACACAATGAAATACTTTTGCAATCGGTGAGTAATACATTAAAAAGAAAAATGAAATTATACGATATTTCATACTGTTATTTAAATAATTGTAAAAATTTGTTAAAAATTTTTTGTGCAGATGTCTACACTATTTCTACACGAGCGACAAGTTGCAATCGCACACGGTAGACTGCAGTGAGATAAACGACTGCGCCATCCGACTACCATGCGAGGGCGACAAATGGCTGAGCTTCCGCAACTACAACAGGAAGGAGCGGTTTCCGTTCGTGGTGTACGCCGATCTCGAATGCACCCTGGAGAAGATGGACGCGGATGCGAGAACGTCTACGTACGCATATCAACGCCACGAGGTATTTAGCGTAGGATACTACGTGCAGTGCTCGTACGACGACTCGTTATCTACGTATCGGTTTCGTCGCGATAAGGATTGCGTCGCGTGGTTCGCCAACAAACTCGAGGAATTAGCGCATCGCGTAAAGGGTATTTTATCCACCAATGTCCCCATGGAGACGCTCTCGAAAGAACAGTGGCATGCGTTTCACAGCGCGACGCACTGCCACATTTGCGAAAAACCGTTTACACTAAACGACGATAAGGAGCGAGTACGCGATCATTGCCATCTGACCGGCCGTTACAGAGGTCCCGCGCATTCAAACTGCAATCTCAACTATAAAGACTCATTCTTCATTCTCATAGTTTTTCACAATTTATCCGGTTACGACGCACATTTTATCATAAAGGAAACAGCTGCCGCGTTCGAAGGCTCGATCGATGTACTACCGTTAACTAAAGAAAAATATATCTCGTTTACGAAACACGTTAAAGACACAGCCGATAAATCAGATTCGCGAAACAATATAAAGTTACGGTTCATCGATTCGTTAAAATTTCTCAACACTAGTCTCGAAAAATTGGCATCCTTCCTCGATAAGGACAAGTTACAAATTGTACGTTCAAAATTTTCCGAATTATCAGTTCACGATTTAGAATTACTGACGCGAAAAGGTGTCTTTCCTTATGAATACGTGGATTGCGTGGACAAGCTGCAGGACACGCGTTTACCGCCGCGCGAATCATTTTACAGTTCATTGGTCGGTGACACTGTATCCGAGAGTGATTACGCGCACGCCGTGAACGTTTGGCAGCGGTTCTCCGTTCGAACCTTAGGCGAATACAGCGATCTGTATTTAAAAACAGATGTCTTGTTATTGGCCGACGTTTTCGAAAATTTTCGTGACAGTTGCATCAAAAGTTACGGACTAGACCCCGCTTATTATTACACATTGCCAGGTTTCACATGGGACGCCATGTTGAAACATACTCGCGTAAATTTCGAATTGCTCACCGATATAGATATGGTTATGTTTATCGAACGCGGTATTCGCGGTGGAATGAGTCAATGTTCAGGAAGATACGCGCGAGCCAATAACAAGTACATGCAGTCGTACGATTCATCGAAACCATCGTCGTACCTAATGTATTTCGACGTAAACAACTTGTACGGTTGGGCAATGTGCTAACCATTACCGTACGCCGATTTTCGATGGGTCGAAGACATTTCGAATTTTTATTTTAGCGCAATCGATACGAATTCGCCCACAGGTTATATTCTCGAGGTCGACCTGGAGTACCCACAAAATAAACACGACGCTCACGCTGACCTACCGTTCTGTCCGACGCGCGATAAGCCGCCAGGCGCGCGGCAGGTCAAGCTCCTTGCGACTGTGTGCGATAAGAAGCGCTACGTCACACTATCGCAACCTTCAGCAATGCACGCGCCACGGTCTTCGAGTTACAAAAATACATCGCGTATTGCAATTTGCTCAATCTCCATGGCTCCGCGATTACATTGAATTAAACACCCGATTTAGAACGCGCGCGACAAATGATTTCGAAAATTATATAAATTGATAAATAATGCGGTTTTCGGGAAAACGATGAAGAATGTGCGTAATCACGTAGACGTAAAATTATTGACTCATTGGGAGGGTAGATACGGCGCGGAGGCAATGATCGCTAAACCAAATTTCCATAGCAGAAGTATTTTTTCGGAAAATTTGGTTGCAATAGAAATGCGCAAACTCGAGGTGAAATTTAACAAACCGATCTACGTAGGCATGTGCATCCTCGATATATCCAAGATATGTTTGTATGAATTTCATCACGAGTACATGTCTCCTCTGTATAGCGACAAATGTAAAATTATGTACACCGACACGGACAGTTTGATCTACCATATAGAGTGCGAGGATGTGTACGAGAACGTGAAACGTGATATCGCTAGGTTTGATACGATGGATTACCCTGTCGACAACGCGTACTGTGTATCGCTTGAGAACAAGAAAGTGCCGGGCTTGATGAAAGACGAAAATAACGGCGCGATCATGACCGAATTCGTCGGACTCAGGGCGAAAATGTATGCCTTGCGAGTCAATGGTAAAAAAGACACTAAGAAAGCAAAAGGTGTCAAGAGTAACGTCATAGCGCGTACTATAACGTTCGATGACTACACGCGGTGTCTGAACGAGATTGAAATGACTCGTCGCCAGTCGTGTATAAGATCGAAACTGCACCAAGTGCGTACAGTGTCCGAGACGAAAATCGCTCTGAGTCCGTACGACTACAAGCGGTACATGTTACCGGATTCGACCGATACGTTACCGTGGGGACATTATCGAATACCCTTGTAACGTAATGTATATAATGTATGTATGTATGTATATATGTAATATAACGTATACTGTAGGTAATATAATGTATAACGTAAAGTATAACGTATAACGTAACGTATAATGTATGTAATATAACGTAAAACGTAATGTAAGTATGTATGTATGTATGTATGCAATGTATGCAATGTATGTAATGTATGAAATATAATGTTTTATATTGAACATGATGTTAATAAAGATATTAGATGTATGCAACATTTTATATTGGATGGGATAATAAAATACTGATTTAATATTTCATATTATATACTTATGTATTTCATATTCAATACAAAAAAAAATACGTGTGGCCTCCACGCGCGGCAGAAGTGAAACTTCTTAGCTGTGAGGAATAGGATAGTATCTCGTTTATAGTATCTGAATTAAAGCCTGTGTAATTCAGAAATCAAATTTTAATTATAAATTAAAGCCGATGCAATTTGCAAGTAAAAATTGATTTGTGAATTAAAGCGTATATAAGTCACAAGTGAAATTTTAATTATAAATTAAGGCCGATGCAATTTACAAATAAAAATTGATTTGTGAATTAAAGCCTATATAATTCACAAATCAAATTTTAATTATAAAAGTGAAGTTTCAGGTTATGAGAAAAATTTGCCCATATATAATTACATTTGAATGTAACAGTTGGCAACTGTTAACCTGAAACTTCACTTTTATAATTAAAATTTGATTTGTGAATTATATAGGCTTTAATTCACAAATCAATTTTTATTTGTAAATTGCATCGGCCTTAATTTATAATTAAAATTTGACTTGTGACTTATATACGCTTTAATTCACAAATCAATTTTTACTTGCAAATTGCATCGGCTTTAATTTATAATTAAAATTTGATTTCTGAATTACACAGGCTTTAATTCAGATACTATAAACGAGATACTATCCTATTCCTCACAGCTAAGAAGTTTCACTTCTGCCGCGCGTGGAGGCCACACGTATTTTTTTTTTTTTTTGACTTTTCGCGACGGACTTCCATAACGCGAACGCGTATTGCGACGCTCCAAATCACTCCCGTAGAAGGTTCGACTTTTCGTGACCGACTTCCATAACGCGAACGCGTAACGCGACGAATCGAATAACTCCCGTAGAAGGTTCGACTTTTCGTGACGGACTTCCATAACGCGAACGCGTAACGCGACGCTCCGAATCACTCCCGTAGAAGGTTCGACTTTTCGTGACGGACTTCCATAACGCGAACGCGTATTGCGACGCATCGAATCACTCCCGTATAAGGTTCGGCTTTTCGTGACGGACTTCCATAACGCGAACGCGTAACGCGACGCTCCGAATCACTCCCGTAGAAGGTTCGACTTTTCGTGACGGACTTCCATAACGCGAACGCGTAACGCGACGCTCCGAATCACTCCCGTAGAAGGTTCGACTTTTCGTGACGGATTTCCATAACGCGAACGCGTAACGCGACGCTCCGAATCACTCCCGTAAGAGGTTCGACTTTTCGTGACGGATTTCCATCACGCGAACGCGTAACGCGACGCATCGAATCACTCCCGTATAAGGTTCGACTTTTCGTGACGGACTTCCATAACGCAAACGCGTAACGCGACGCTCCGAATCACTCCCGTAGAAGGTTCGACTTTTCGTGACGGACTTCCATAACGCGAACGCGTAACGCGACGCTTCGAATCACTCCCGTAGAAGGTTCGACTTTTCGTGACGGACTTCCATAACGCAAACGCGTAACGCGACAAATCGAATCACTCCCGTAGAAGGTTCGACTTTTTGTGACGGACTTCCATAACGCGTATTCGTAACGCGACGAATCGAATCACTTCCGTAGAAGGTTCGACTTTTCGTGACGGACTTCCATAACGCGACTTCCGTAACGCTTCCGGTTTGAATCACCCCCCGTGCCCTAAGAAGTTTCACTTCAAAAAATCTTTTGCGTGATCGCGATCGATTTATCACGAGATTTTATATTGTCTTGATTCGAGCGAACGATCACAGCGACAAGCGTGACGTCACTCGCGGCGTGGAGTCACACCTGACTCGCGGGCAAGCTGTCGATTGCTCCGAATGAGCCTCTCACTGGTCACTTCCGGCTACCGAATTACAGCGGTCGCAATCGCGATCCGCAAACTTTAGTTCGTTTTTGAGTCCGCTCGTTTTTCCACAGGGGCAATAAAACGGCGATTGAATCCCGCGAGATTACCGATTGCAATACACGCGGAGAGTTATACTGCGTGATTACTTGCTTGTAATACACGCCGGAGCACAAGGCACGATTATCAAGATTTCGGTAATCGCGGAGACAGCGAGCTTGCCCGACAACTTCTAAACGCCGACTAACTACGCGTCGCGCTGCTCCGCTCGGTGAACGCGTTCGCCTGATCGTCGCTGGTCGTACGAAAAACACCTTAGGACCGCCCATCAAGGCAACCGAATAATAGGGCCACGCGACGATCACGCGAGGAGCGAGCTGCTCGATAAGTTGTTTGCGCGACGAAACGAAGAGCAAAATAGACGATCGAGCACGTTCTCGAACATACCGCCCGCCTTGAAACGTAGTTTCAACATGACGAACGCAAAAACACAAAAAAAAATTGAAAATAACATGAGCGAAGGTTACTAGGGTTTGCTAATACATACGAGCTATCCTAACAATAGATCACCTATGAAAGATAGAAGGCTCTTACGAATAAACGCGATGAATATATATATTTATACAATGACATTCAGCCGCCCGCTTTGGCGGACTGAGACGCAACTTATAACTAACTTATGTCTAACGCAAAGAAAGTGAAACACGCAACGGAATATCACGATTCGTCGGATGCATTATCTTCGACGGGTAGCGCACACAGTTGAACGATCGGACGCTTGAACTCCGACGTGGCGGTTTTTACCGTGACGACGCGAGTGAGACCGTCCGAACCAGCGTGGAGGCGCGTAATACGCCCGAGTTCCCATTTACAGGGAGGCAGAGCTGCACTGCGCAGTAGTACAAGTTGCCCGATTTTTAGCGAAGGTCGAGGTTTGCGCCATTTGCTCCTTTGCTGCAAAGTGTTTACGTAGTCTTGAGACCACTTTTTCCAAAATCGCTCGGCTACGTGGCGCACAACCTGCCATCTTAATAACCTATTTTCATTGAGGTGAAGTAACGACGGCTCGGGAGCGACGGTAAGAGCCGAGCCGATTAAGAAGTGTCCCGAAGTTAGACAATCATAATCATCGAACGAATCTGATAAGGGAGCAATAGGACGCGAATTTAAACATGCCTCGATGTTACATAGGAGAGTTGTGAACTCTTCAAACGAAAGAGTGTGATTTCCAAGAACGCGACGCAAATGGTGCTTCACACTGCGCACGCCTGCTTCCCACATCCCTCCGAAATGGGGCGCAGACGGCGGAACGAAATTCCACTTAATGTTATCGCACGCGGTTTTATTTAAAAACTGAGGATCGCGAAGAGCGGATCGATAAGCGATCATGAGCTCCTTTTCGGCACCGACGAACGTTGTGCCGTTGTCTGAGTACATCGCGTGTGGAAGGCCTCGACGTGAGCAAAATCTTACAAACGCGTTAAGAAAGGCTTGAGATGAGTAATCGCCGACTAACTCTAAATGAATCGCTCGCAAAGCTAGGCAAATAAATAAAGCAATGTAGGCCTTTCGTGATGCAATGCCTCGGCCGGCGGACGCACGCACTTTAACCGGTCCGGCATAATCAACACCGCAATGCGAGAAACTACGCGGCGAGGGCGAGACGCGCATTTTTGGGAGGTCGCCCATCAATTGCATAGGCACGGCGGCGCGTTCTCGCACGCAAATTATGCAGTTGTGAATAACGGACTTTATTAGGCTTCGAGCGCGAATGATCCAGTAGTCTTGACGGAGGGTGTTCATAGTGAGCTGTGTCCCCCCGTGCAAGGCGCGTAGATGCGCTTGCAAGACGATAAGACGCACCAATGGGTGCGAGGAGAGCAATATCGGGTGTCGCACGCGAAATGGACTAGGAGCGTGACGTAAACGACCTCCGCACCACTCCGTCCTGATCGAGGAACGGGCTAAAGGCGACGATTGAGCTTTTAGATGCGACATTTTGATTATTAATTATCTTGCTGATTTTGTCCGAATAGAGCTCAGCTTGGATTTGTTTAATCCAAAACGTTTTAGCGAGGTTACATTCGGCTGATGAGAGGGCGTGACCCGGTAGATTCATTGATTGATTCTCGCTTTTGTGACGTCGTAACGCATTGATGAATTTGAATATGTACGCAGTAATCCGAATTAACTTTGGCCACGATGAATATCGTGATGAGAGATCCCACTGAGCGTGAGGCTTTGAAATGTGAGAAACGATAATTTTTTCCTCGACTTGAGAATCGGTAGACTTAATCGGAGGTTCCTCGGGCCACTCCTCTTTTGTACTTGCTAGCCAGGATGGCCCTTGCCACCAAAGAGCGTGAGTAAGTAGTTCATCGCCGTATAGTCCACGCGACGCACAATCCGCGGGATTGTCCTGAGTAGGCACGTGACGCCATTCAGCGTCCGGCAAGCTAGACTGAATTTCGTGCACTCTGTTTGCGACGAAAATTTTCCATCGAGATGGATGAGAGCGCAACCACGCGAGAACAATTGTAGAATCTCTCCAGCATGTAACTGGAATTGATTTGATAGAGAGAGAGCTTCGAACGAAGTTGATGAGACGCGCGAGAAGCAGAGCAGCCGATAATTCGAGACGAGGAACGGTAAGAGGAGAGATCGGTGCTATCTTTGATTTTCCCGCTAGCAACGAAATCGTGACTTGACCGGTAGCTGAAGTTACTTTGAGATAAACCGCGGCGGCGTACGCGAGCGTGGAGGCGTCGGCGAAGCCGTGTAATTCCGCATGCGATGCATCAGCCGTAACTCCGGTCCAACGACTGATGTGAAGATCATTGAGATGCGAGAGTTTTGCATAGATCATGCTCCATTTATGGAGAAGCGAGTCAGGAATTCGATCATCCCATTCAACTCGAACTCCCCATAATTGCTGCATGATAATTTTTGCAGAGACGGTGACGGGAGTTACCCACCCTAAAGGATCGTATAGTTTCGCAATCGCAGAGAGAATGGCACGTTTGCTTTGAGGAGTCGAATCTCCGAGTGACACTTTGAATTGAAATACGTCGCGTGACGGATTCCAAGCGATGCCGAGTACTTTAAATTGATCGTCGATCGCGATTTGTTTGGTTATGGCTAAGCCGCGATCTGACGGATCGATATCAGCGAGCAGAATCGGCGAGTTGCTCGCCCATTTCCGAAGTTCAAATTTTCCGCAGCGCAATAAAGCGACGAGTTGATCGCGAGATTCGCGCACGAGCTCTATATCATCTCCACCGAACAACACGTCATCGACGTAAATGCGCTTGCGAAGAATTGTTACCGCAAGCGGAAACCGATGTCCTTCGTCGTCGGCCAAACATTTTATCGTGCGAAGCGCGAGATACGGAGCGCAGTTCATTCCGTATGTGACTGTAAGCAATTAATAATCGGCGGGGCCCTCGGATGGGTCACCCTTCCACAAAATTTGCTGATAGTCGAGATCCCGATGACCTATCAAAATCTGACGATACATTTTTGCAATATCTGCTGTGTACACGAACTTGAAATGACGCCACTGTAGAATAATTGCGGGTAAATCCGTTTGTAATTTTGGACCGGCGAGTAAATGATCGTTTAATGACGTACCGTTTGACGTCAAGCTCGATGCATTGAACACGACGCGTAAACGGGTCGTGAGACTGCTTTCACGAATGATCGGATGATGCGGAATATATACGCATAGATCGTTCGTTTGATTCGCGGACGGCGCCCGACGCATGTGGCCGAGCGTTTCATACTCGCGCATAAAATCATCGTAATCCTTTTCCAACTCCGCGTTAGAACGGAACCGCCGTGATAATGAATTGGAAAAACGTTCGGCTATCAATCTTGAGCGCCCGATTTCCGGTGGAGGGTTCCGTTTGAAAGGCAAACGCACGATATATCTGCCGTCAGATTGACGCGAAAGAGTATCGCAAAAATGAGTTTCACATTGCTCATCTTGCGGTGTAAGTTTGCGAGTATGAGAAATTTCCTCCACTTCCCAAAAACGTTGAATTTCTTCGGCGAGAGGCCTTAGGCTTGTACAATGAAGTACCGTAATATTAACGGAGGATCGTCCGGCCGGCGAATTTGAATCCGACACGAGCGGCCCGGAGATGACCCATCCAAATATCGTTTTTTGCGTGATAGGCTGTCCGACTTTACCCTTTCGGACGCCCCCTTGAATAATATCGTTATGGATATCCGCGCCGATCAGAATGTGAATTGGATCGGAGCTGCTCGGATCCGTGTCCGCCCAGGCTAAATCGGAGAGATGTGCGAGGCATGAGGAATCGGCAACGCATCGCGGCGCGTATGCCGTCAAAGAATCGAGAATATACGCAGTGGTACACAGCGATGGATTGTCTGAATCTCGCGGAGAGATTATGATTGACGATGCGTGGCGTACTTTACCCACGTGAGTGCCGCCGACGGCCGAAATTGAGATCGCCATCCGAAGGCGTATTGCGTACAAAGATTGAGCCAAATGCCCTGATATGAATGTGGCTTGAGAGCCTTGGTCGAGCAGGACTCTTACCGTCGCCGCGCGACCGGAGGGGACTTTCACCCTAACCCATGCGGTCGCCAAAAGAACTTATGAATTACGGATTTGTTGCGTGGAGGCAAATAGCGAGAGCACCTCGACCTTCGGTGTGCTAGATTGGGACGGCGACGACGTTATCGTCGTTGAATCGGAGCTTGTCTCCGAATCGACGTGAAGCATTGAGTGATGCTTCTGACTACACGAACGGCACGTGTAATTACTTTTGCAATCCCGTACCGAATGATTGCTACTCATGCAATTGAAGCAACGTTTAAAACGTTTAACGATTTCTTGTCGCTGTTTCGGATTTTTCGCGACGAATTCTTGGCACAGATTCAAATAATGACGCGCTTTTCAAAGCGGGCAAGCCGACGGAGAATTCGTAGAGGCCGTAGCGACATTGACATGCGATGAATTCGCAGATTTCGACGCAAGTTTCTGAGAGGAGGTCGACGACCACTCCTCAAGCGCACGAATACGAGAGGTTACAAATCTTGTGAGATCTGCGAACGCTGGCGGCAAGTCGGCATTGCTCGTTTGGAGATTCCAAGCTTTACGTGTCGCAGCATCTAATTTTTGAGTCAAAAAATGAACGAGAAAATCGTTTCATAGATCTTCCGGAGATCGATTCAATTTTTTCAAAGATGAGACCGCGATATTAATTTTATCGCACAAACTTTGTAAGTCGGAAGCAGATTTGCGACTGAGAGCCGACAGGCCGAACAACGTTGACAGATGATTAGCGAGAAGTCGTCGTTTATTTTCGAAACGAGCTTTTAACGCGTTCCACGCGACATGAAAATTATCCGCGGTAATTGCAATGTTAGCGATGGTCTCAAGCGCGCGGCCTTTTAACGACGACGAAAGATAATGCATCCGCGCGAAATCACTTAGATCCGTATTATTAACGATGAGCGCAATGAATCGATCGCGAAATGTCTCCCATTCCGAATAATTTCCGTCGAACGGCGGTAGGCGAATAGGCGGAAGATGAGAGAACGAAGGCGCGGACGCGAGTGGACTCGTAGGTCCACTTTCAATAGATTGGTTCGGACTTACAGGAGATTCAAGTTCCGCAAGACAGTCGCTCATGTAGTCCAGTGTAGCGTTGTAGATTTCCTCGGTCTTCTCGAACTGCTTCTTGACAAAGTAGTCCAACGTAGTTTTGGTGGAAGTGGGGGTGGCGACCGTCAGCCTGACGTGATTTCCTTGATAGGGAATCCAGAGATCCTTGAGGGATGAGATCCTCGATCGGATCTTCGCCGACGTCAAGTTAGATCGCCCGATCTTCTTGAAATTGTCGAGCGCTCGCTCAATCGAGCGCTGCAACGTGAGTTGAGTATCCATCAGTTCCGTCATGATGAGACAGAATTCCGGAACTGTTCAATCCTCCACACGCACTCACGATCCGGCTCGAAGGACCAGCTTCTTTATGTGTAAGCGCGCAAGTCGCAATTCAGTATTAATTGCACTCGCCAATGATTCGCCGGAACGGCCCAGCGCTGAGCCCGGAATGCGTGTGACGCGATTATGAGAATCGCTAGAGGATCGGAGTAGGCACTCACAAAATAAAGTCAGGAGTCGACAAATACTCGCTAGACAACACAGTTTTATTTTTCACAAGCAACGGTGGTTGAGTTCAATACCAAAAAATCTTTCGCGTGATCGCGATCGATTTATCACGAGATTTTATATGTCTTGATTCGAGTGAACGATCACCTCGTCGCGTGACGTCACTCGCGGCGTGGAGTCACACCTGACTCGCGGGCAAGCTGTCGATTGCTCCGAATGAGCCTCTCACTGGTCAATTCCGGCTACCGAATTACAGCGGTCGCAATCGCGATCCGCAAACTTTAGTTCGTTTCTGAGTCCGCTCGTTTTTCCACAGGGGCAATAAAATGGCGATTGAATCCCGCGAGATTACCGATTGCAATACACGCGGAGAGTTATACTGCGTGATTACTTGCTTGTAATACACGCCGGAGCACAAGGCACGATTATCAAGATTTCGGTAATCGCGGAGACAGCGAGCTTGCCCGACAACTTCTAAACGCCGACTAACTACGCGTCGCGCTGCTCCGCTCGGTGAACGCGCTCGCCTGATCGTCGCTGGTCGTACGAAAAACACCTTAGGACCGCCCATCAAGGCAACCGAATAATAGGGCCACGCGACGATCACGCGAGGAGCGAGCTGCTCGATAAGTTGTTTGCGCGACGAAACGAAGAGCAAAATAGACGATCGAGCACGTTCTCGAACACTTTCAAATATTTTAGAATTTGGCAGCGCCAAGTTTTTTTCACTAAAATTTTTGACATTTTATATTAATTTTTTCACTTTAATGGGAATACATTTTTTAAAAGAACAATAGTTATTTTTCGATATAATATATATTTAATTGGCGCATAATTTAAAGATATTTCTTTTTTTTGTAATAAATATATTACTTCGATTTTTTCAAGGTAAATATATTACTTTGGTTTTTTTAAGGTAAAGATATTACTTGGATTTTTTCGAGGTACAAAGATAACTACTTCGATTTTTTCAAGGTACATCACGCGTGCTTGGCGTCTTTTTTTTACCTTTTTGTAAAAGTTACATATACACGTAAAATATGTAAAAAAATTCGGCAGTGCAGGTTTTGAACCCGAGATCTCACCATTATTATATTCTGTTCACTGAGAGATTGTTGGTGGTCTGCGCATAGGCAGGCAAAGTTGGGGTTAAGTTCCTAGAGCGTGGCGTCCCGTATACGTAAACAGACGTTCTGTGGGGGGAGATCTGCGCGAAACGGACGAATTTTCGTCCGATCCGTCAACTATCTCTCAGTGAACAGAGTATAGTCCTGCGCTTACTCACCGCGCCGTACGGAACTAATCGATAGCGCCTCTTTCTTTCTACCTTATAAAGTACTCTACCAATCGCTCGAATTTTTTAGAATAACAAACTTTTCTTACAAGGCGCATTCGATGAAAAGCTCTTGCAGGACTTAACTATAGCCCATATAGATTCACCACAAAAAAGGCGATCAAAATCGGTGAAAAGTCAGATGCGACCTCTCCTTGTCAATAACCGAAACTAGACTTATTCGCACGGCTACGTAACAGGTGATCCAAGGACAAATGATCCGCGACTTTTGATCCGCGACATTTGATCCGGAGACAAAAAAACCAGAAAAACAAATGATTCGAACGACAAATCGCCAGTAAAAAAAAAAATCGCAATGAACGCACGCTCAAAATCCACCATTACTCTTTTAGGCTTTCAATTCGGTTGATGGCGTTTAATAACAAACAACGCAGATGAATACAGTTTCTCGGACTTATTAGGAGCCAGTATATAAACTAACGGCAACAATTTATCATGATACACACCGTGGAAGGTGTATAATTGTTTAAAATTCAGAGGGACTGAATTAAACGTGCCATCACAACACCACAACTCACATTCTGCCAACAACTCCAAGTTTTTAACAGTAGCATAAATAACAAAACGATCAACACCAACCTCACTATCATACAACAAAATAACTCATCATCGTTAGTCATCTTGTACATATTTGGTATAACCAATTCTCGGAGTATCTTTGGATTTACTACAACAGCTTCATCAGTCTTTTGGCCCGTTGAACGATACGTGTCAATGATTTAATTTGTGGTAGTTGAACACGGACTGGCGATGAAACTTTACTCAAAACATTAGCAATCATGACACCATTATTCTCACAACCCTTACTCGCTTTCTTTTTAAATTTCTCTTTAACCTTCTTAGCTTCGACCTGAGCAACATCAGCAGCATGATTGTGTACAGGAGGATCGCCAACAATTTCACCTATATTAAACGCATAGATTAATTATGGAGATGAAAAAAATAGATAAATACATGAAAGTAATAAAACATTAAAAAGATAACACATATTGAATACTAGTTCGTTTATCGCTTGTAGTATAAATTACAACGCTACATAACCTCTTCCGGTATTCAGCGCAACGCCAAGTAATATTAGACTTATTCGCACTTTTTTTGGTGTATAAATAACCATTATAAAGTAACATTGAAGTACCTCGCTGTGATTTAATAAATTTTAACGGCATTTTAACAATTTCACAAATATAATTTCAACTTTGAAACAAACCTTACTCAAGTATCTGTAATTTTTACAGTACAAACAACGCTAGCCTCGTGCACGTACGTTCAAAATTTAATGCCCTCTAGAAGGATCAATTGACACTCGAATCAATTGTCCTAAGGATAATTTATCATCGAATTTTTCGTCGCTGGATCGAATGTCATATGGATCAAATGTCGCGAATGAAATATCGCGGATCATTTGTCCTCGGACCAGCGGTCATGTCACCATTCGCACGGGTGCATCTAAATATTAAACGGGAGAGAAAATAAAACGTCGCAAAACTTAAATCGCGCACAGTCTGTTTCACCCTTCATTCCAGGGTGACGCATCTCTCACTGTCATTCGGGATGGCCCTCCCGTTGTTGTCGTCACTCCTCTTGTCGTCGCTCGGGCGTCGCTCGACGTCGTCGTCGTGGGCTACCCTTTCGTAGCCTGGCCCCGTTGGTCGACTCTTTGGAGCAGGACCCTCGGGCTGTCACCTTGCTCCACCTTCGGCAGCTTCGGGCCCGGTGGTGTTGCGTCGGGCTCGTTCGAAAGGCCGTCAGTCATGAGATCGGCTGGGATGACGGTCGGAGTCGGCGCAGCTGTCGGCTGCATCGTGACCAATCACAGACGATTATTCTCCTAAAATTCGACTGTGGTTGGTCAGTTTCTTGCGACTCGCATTGTAGGCCCCGCATGATTCGATGCGGGCGCGTTACGGAAGTCCGTCAGATCCGCGCGTCACGAAAGTACGTCACGAAAAGTTGAAACTTCTATTGGGAGTGATACGGTGCGGGCGCGTTACGGAAGTCCGTCAGATCCGAGCGTCACGAAAATGTGTTCTATTAATTATAACATGCAAAAATTTGTGTGTGGCCTCCACGCGCGGCAGAAGTGAAACTTCCTAGCTGTGAGGAATAGGATAGTATATCGTTTATAGTATCTGAATTAAAGCTTTAATTTATCGGCTTTAATTTATAATTAAAATTTGATTTTTGAATTACACAGGCTTTAATTCAGATACTATAAACGAGATACTATCCTATTTCTCACAGCTAAGAAGGAGTCGAGCCGTAGAAAGTAGGGACCAGAATTGACGAGAAATGGAGTGGACGGGCTCAGCTGCTGGAGGGAGTTGGTGAGGAATCAGGCCGGGAATTGAAAGAGCTGAGGGGAAATAAAAGGAGGGACTGAAGGAGATTAAGGAGGGGCTGAGGAAAGAACGCAGAGAGGGAGAGCGAGTATGCGAAGAGGGAGACACCGGAGGAAGAAGAGGTAGAGGAGAGTGAGGCCGAGGTAGGGGCTAACACGTCAAGGAAAGCCGGATGGAAGAAAGGAAGGAGACGGTGGGGGAGGTGAGGTTCGGAAGCGGACAGGAGGATGAAAGGTGAGAGGGGGGGAAGTCGGTTTCATCGGTGACGGAGGAAGAAGAGAGCACAAGGGAGTGTATAGAAAAGAAGGAAAGACGACGAGGGGTTGGGTGGTTAGTACGGGGGGAAGGTCGGAAGGTGAACTGGGGGTGAGGCCCGGTACGAAAATAATGGGGAGAAGATGGCGGCAGAGGTGGAGAAGAGGGAGATGACAGGGGGGACATCGAGGGGAAGGCGAGGGGAAGAAAGGGAGCGTAGATAAAGGAATGGGTAGATTGGAGAATGATTGGTAGATGGGTAGAAGGTCGGGAGGTGAGGAAAGGATGGAGGGGAAGGGGCTGTTGAAGGGAAGGAGAGACCAGATGGTACGGAGTTACGAGCGAGAAAGTGGAAGTTGATGGGAGGGAGGGAGAAGTGATACGGAGAGCGACGAAAGGGTGGCGAGGGTGGTAAGGTGGAGAAAGAGGAGGGAGAAGAATGGCCAAGAGTGAAGGTAAGGAGAAGCGGGAGCACGGAGAAGGGGGAAGGCTTATCGGGAACTGTCGGAGCAGAGAGAGAGGAGAAGACCAGGAGGAAAAGGAAAGAGAAGATAGGAAGATAATAAGAAAATCAGAGAGAAGGGC